>BCLH01000386.1:26324-37930 GCA_001602315.1 Zoysia pacifica
GAGGGCTAAGAGGTGATTACTACAAATACAATTTGATAGGATTGAGCCTGTAGTCATTATAAGTTATCTAGGTCTGACCACAAAAAGAATGTCTAGGTGAACTTGAATCCGAATTGATACATTGGGAAAGAAATTAACAAAACAGTGTAACCAATCATTTAGCTGGCCACTGGAGAGGAAGTTTACTTCAGGCGAAGAGGCGTAGTAGGCTAATATTATACTGGTTCTAGAAACTGTCGAGCTACAATTTGTACAAACCAGATGCTCCAGTGAGAGGAACTATTGAAAAGGCACCATCAAAGTAACCTGGACGAGACTGCTTGCTTCACTGCAAATTATGAAACTGATCAGAAGACCAAAAACTCGAGACATCATGTAAGTAAAAACTTATGAAACGCTTTTTCCAGATCAGTGATCTCAAAGTCCACATAGAACTATCCTTTTGTAGATATACCGTTAATATTGTAGGTATGACTCCGTTTTGGTGAAACAACACGAATGATGTTACAATTATCCATATTTGTTTGGAAGCCAGATAAGCAATAGAACTGGAGTCAGAAACAGGGCCGAGAACCCAATTGAAGCGATGATTACTGGAGCCCTACCTGGAACAACGACAGTAGTGTTAGGCTTGAGGAGGCCAGGAAATTAAGGCCGTAAATTAATAGAAACAAATCATGGTTTCAAATTGACGTACTGGTCCGCTCCCAATCCCCTGACCTCCAGGGGCCATAAACAGCAAATGCTTATCTTCTCGCTAGGGATAGACTTGGTCTAGCATACTCTTTTCGTTCTTAAACGGATGTTATCGTTGACTTTAAATCTCAACTTTAACTATTCATCTTATTTAAAAAATTAATTTAAATATGTAAAATTTTGAACCGTAGTTCAAATACACTTAATGATAAAGCAAATTATAACAAAATATATAAAATATATCATTTTTTTTTAATAATACGAACGATCAAAGTTGCGATTTAAAGTCAATGGTGACATCAATTTAAAAACAGAGTAAGTAGTTCAGTAAATCCAATCTTGCAAATTTCATTCCTCTAGAAAGGCTATCGCATCCTAACTAATTGCCATTCAAGTCAAAGGCTACACCGAAAAAAAAAAAAAAGGAGATTCTAGAAATGAAAAGGACGCGTCAGCAAAACTATTTCTCTGCCGAAAACAAAAATAGAAGCTTGAGCCAGCAACAGAGGGGAAAGAGCAAGACAAATCCAGCCTCGCAATTTGCAAGGAGAAAAAACAAAACTTTAAGTAGAGGACTTCTCCCTTGAATCAATCCAATCATGTCGAAATGAGATCCAATAGGAATTATACCTGTTCCATTTCATGCTGTCAGATTCTAAAAGAAAAAAAAAATCATGCTCTGTCGCGCTTGATGGTGCTGCTTGTGCAGCTGCGCGGAAGCAATGGTCGGCATGGACTAACTTACCTTCCCTGCGGCTGTGGTCTTTTCTGGCAAGCATCTACCCAGCGCCAGACGCAGCGACCGCACGGCCGCGTCGGGCGGCCCTCCTCCCAGCGCTGCGCAATAGCGGGCGGAGGCTGCATCTTGGCTCCCTCTGTCCATCCCTCGTCCGGGTTGCCGGCGGAGGCATAGCCTGTCGTGGCGGAGGCTGGGGGCTGGCGGTGTGGGGCGGGGGCGCTGGCTGGCGCCTGGGGTGGGGTGGGCCGTTGGCCCGCACGGGGATGGGGTGGGGGCGGGGTCCTGTCGGCTTGGAGTGGGGTGGGAGAGGCGGAAGTCTTACGGGTGGGGGTGCGGGGCAGGGCGGAGTGGCGGCGGCGTGCTGAGGGAGGCGGCGGCGGCTAGAGCCAGAGGAAGTGGGAGGTGGGCCGTTTAGGAAGGGGTGGCCGAGGTGGGGCGGGGGCTTGGGCGGCCGAGAAGAGAGCAGGAAGCCGGGCGGGCGCGGGGCCGAGGAGACGAGGGCGCCAGGACAGCGGCAGGCAGGGAGGCGCGGACAGGATCTTCGCCGGGGCAGAAGTGGTCGAGCCGGCTGCGGTCGGGTCGTGGCGGAGCGGGGCCACGTGGCACGATGTTAACAGTGCCACGTGGCACAATCTCAGCTCGAGAATTGTGGCCAACTTCCGTATATTAAAATAATATTAAGATATATAATAAGTCTTGAAAGTTCAAAAGTTTTTTTTTTCTTTTCACGAATTCATTTATTTAGAAATTTGTATCACTCACAACCTAAACTAATTATTCTCTTCAACTTTTAAATTATTATTGATGTTAACCTTTAACATTATCTTCGACAACGATGATAGCCATAAGGTTGATGCGCGGGAGCGGTTTAAGGTAGGCGCAGGACACCACAGGAGCACCGAGGAGTCCAAAGCTCCATTTGAATCTCACAATCTGGACTGTGGATTGTTGTATTTTAGAACCTAGATTTTAAATTTTTAAAATTTCAACGGTTTGCATGGTGAGATTTTGTTAATTGTATTTAAAAATTTTGAATAATCTTTAGATTCATGAGATTCTACAGAATTTTATAATAATTTTTTAAAAACTCATCTGTTTAAATACGAACGGGATAATTTTTATCCGAATTCTTGGAATATGGTAGGATTCAAACGGCACCCAAGCTACTCCGGTACGGCAGCGCAATTGCGCAAGAGGTCTGGCTGTTCTGTTGCAGACTTGCATCAGTATCAGATGTTCTAGCGGAAGGGATAGTAACGGTGGTGGGCTGCGGGCTTCTGATGCCTTTTTTGGATTTTGGTCTGAACGAACATAGGACTGACAGGAACGAGAAAACTCAGCTACTTGTAGACAACATAAAGATCACCGATGTTTATTACCTTAATCGAGCTACCTGAGCCCGCCCGTTAAAAGCTTGTGAGCGATCAGGTTGCAACACTTTCTAGCTAGGCAATTATACAGACCATTTATATATTTAATTGGTTTATAATACAATGATAATGGGGTGAAAATTGGTGACTCTTAGCACTGCAAATGTCTTTAATTCAACAAAATAAACTAGTTTTTTAAAATATACTATTCTCAAAACTTGTGTTAATGCTACGGTCTAAAAAAAATATTATTAATATTAAAATTTAAAGGTTAACATTTTTCACCATTAATATTAATATTAATCCAAAATAAATTTGTTTTGTTATCCAACAACTTTCTTTAGATTTTATATCTTTGTTTCAGGTAGTTATATTTTGTTAATTAACAATGATGAATAAGATTTGAGAGATCCAGAAGAACTCATTCATCAGATTTGTAAGAGATGTCTGGGAAAAATTTCATCTGTCAGATTTATAAAAAGAAATAACTCTTGATATATTTTTCGTGTGAATATAGTCTAACCTATCTTTGTTGAAAAGTTTTTAGCAGATGTACCTAAAAAGAAAAGTTATACTTTTTTAAAAGTAAAGATGATCATTTTAGAAAATATTGAGTGCGTGGATGCATCGTGCGTTAACGCTTTACGTCACATTAGCGCGCGGAAATTCCATGCACCCAAGGGCAACTTGCTGTTGCGCATCGGCCGCGTGCACGGGCAGAGATTACTGTGTCCCGCGGCACACGTGATTGCAAGCAAGCATCAAAATCATCAGCATGTCAATTTCTAATTAGTTATTCCCACGGTTCCATAATTCCTGTTGTTTTGGATGATGACACGATTTTTAGTATACAACTTTCACTTTTATTTTTTTAATAAATTTTTACTTAAAAAGTGACTTAAATATATATGATAACGTTATTCTATAGGCCGGTTTGGTGCGCCCTACCCTGCGCGCTCCGCACCCGAGTGCACTCGACCCCGCACCCTCGCCAGCCGAACTCCAATGCTCTCCCCGCCGCCGCTCGTCGGCATGCGATGCCCCCGCCGCCTCCACCGCTCAGGCTTTGGCGGCGCCCCGGCCGCATCCGCTGCTGCCGTCCACTGCCGCCACGTTAAATTCTCGACATGCGATGCCCCGCCCCTACGCCGGCCACCGGTCGCCGACGGCGACCACAACCAGCCGGGTTCGCCTCTGGCGCCTCACCACTTCGCCCGCACCATGCCTCCTACAGCAAGACCTACCCTCCCCCGTTTTCTATGTCTAAGTAGCGAAGAGAAGAAACTCGAAAGTACAAATTCACGCAGCTAAAGGATTTTTTTGATGCTGACGACGGCGGCGGCTTTCACGAGCTCGCCGGAACACTAGAAATGACAAGATCTGCGATCTAGAGGATAGAAATTATTGAAGGAATCTGCGATCTGGAGGCAGGTCCGGTAATTTTGTACACCACAGTAATTTTGTTCTTTTTTTTGATAATTTCCCATTTTTTAGTTTTTAATTATTTCATTAATTTTTTTCTCATCCACTAATTTTGTTACATTTTCATTCATTAATTTTTATTGAATTTTTTTAGTAATTTATCGTGCTTCAGTAATTTTTATTTTCTTCAGTAATTTTGAAATTTTGTTTTGGGTATAGAATAGTACTACGTGTGTGTTTATATATAAGACAAATTTAATTATATAATTTTTACATTTTCAAATTTACAATATTAGATTTTTTAATTTATATTTCTAATCCCAAATGTTACGATACTGGAGGGACCGAGGGAGTATATCTTCTTTTCCCGAGTCCAGACTGTGACCCGGTAGTACACTTGTGAAGAACTTCAATTTGTTTTCCTTTGTGGAATCGAAAACGTTAATTTTGATGTTAATGCTATCTTCCCCAGCTATGTTGGAACCTACCACGATAACTTAAAACTTGCATCCAAAAGTATGCTCTATTTGTTTTAGAAATGTTACCACGCTAATTTAAATTGAAAATAATCTATAGATCTGTTAGAGTATAATGGTTGGATCAGATCGGGTTTGTTATGGTAGATTAGATTAGTTTTTATATTTATCCCAGTTAGATTTGTTAAGATCCAAATCTTATACTCCTATAAATTCCAATCTCTCCAAACCTCAATGCAATCAATCTATTCGAGTCCCTCCATCTTTGATTCTCTCGCTGAATCCCTGTTTCTGTAAAGCCTCTCAGGGTTTTGGACACATGGCATCCAGGGTAGCTGTACTCGCCCTCATGATATATGCACTTCTCCTGGATGCTGCTCCGGCCAACTCGGAACCCCGCCGCGGCTTCCGCGCCACCATGATACGCAGGGAATCACCCATCAACTTCACGCGGGCGGCGCGACAGTCATTGGAGCGGCTGTCTATGCTCGCCGCCCGGCTCGACACGGCCACGGCAAGAGGAGCGAGCATGCAGGCCCTCTACAGTGCGATGGTGCCGGCGCCTACGATATGGAGGTCTCCATCGGCACGCCGCCGCAGAAGCTGTTTGCCCTCGCCGATACCGGCAGCGATCTCGTGTGGGTCAAGTGTGGTCCTTGCTCGTCCTGCACGCCGCAGGGATCGCCAACCTACGACCCCACCGAATCGTTCTCTTTCTCCAAGCTGCCGTGCTCCGACCGTCTCTGTGAGACCATCGAGTACCAGGGCCTAGGGAATTGTGGCACTGGCGCCGGCGGCGCCCAGTGCGACTACCGGTACTCGTACGGCCTTGAAGTTAATCCGCACCAATGCACAGAAGGGTACATGGGGAGCGAGACCTTCACTTTCGGAAGCGACGCCGTAAACGGCGTCGGTTTCGGTTGCACGACCATGTCGGAGGGTAACTACGGCACGGGCTCCGGCCTCGTCGGGCTCGGCCGCGGCCCGCTGTCCTTCGTCTCCCAGCTGGACGTCAGAGCCTTCTCCTACTGCCTCGTCATGGACCCGTCCAAGGCGAGTCCTCTGCTGTTCGGCTCGCTGGCCACCTTGTCGGGCTACGGCGTGCAGTCCACACCTCTCCTAGACTCCAAGAACTTCTACAACGTCAATCTGAAGAGCATCTCCATCGGTTCCACGACAACGCCTGGCGGTAGAACGGACGGCGTGGTGTTCGACTCCGGCACGACGCTGACGTACCTCACCGATCCAGCCTACACGGCGGCGAAGACGGCAATCCTGGCTCAGACGTGGCTTCCCCGGGCCGACGATACAGCCGGATATGATACATGCTTCCAGGCTTCGAACAACGACATGCTCAACGCCGGCGTCCCACCGATGGTGCTTCACTTCGACGAGGCCGACATGCAAGTGCCGGCGATGAACCACTTCATGGAGGTGCAAAGCGGCGTTTTTTGCTGGGTGGTGCAAGGTTCACCCTCATCGATGTCCATAATCGGTAACATCATGCAGATGAACTACCACGTACGTCACGACCTCGATAAGCAGGTGCTGTCCTTCCAGCCGGCCAACTGCGACAGCCTCTAACGCGTGCTAATATTCCATGGGACTGGAAGGGATTGAGCTTCTCGATCCATTATCCTATCATATATATTTAATTCCCAAGTTAGTTTGTTAGATAAGGATCCAGTTTGTTAGTGTAGGTTAGAGTTAGTTTCTATACTTGTTCTATAACATCCCGTAAATTTCGATTTATTAAAGCAACGAATTTTTTCCCAATTTCCGTTCCGATTAAATCATGTGTCTTAATATTCGTTCCGTTCAAAAATCAGTTGTTCCGAATTTTGTTCCATCTAATTCGAAATCTTTTTATCTAAATTGTTCCGGTGTCAAAATAATTTAGTCCGCGTATTTTACGTTGGAGCAAAAATTATTTACCAGAATTCTCTAATTAATTTTTCGGATTAATTTCTAACCCTACCCCATTTTCACCCTCTATAAAAACCCTTCTCACTCTTATCCTCTCCCTCACCTCCCTTTTTCCCTTTTTTCCTTTTTTTCTACAGGAATTTTGGTAACCGTCGCCCCACTCACCTCGTTCTCCTGCGCCGCCTCTCTCCTCGATCTGCTCGCCGTCTCCGGATTCCTCGATCCCGCCGCTGCTCCGTCCGCTGGATCCAGCCGCGCGCCGCGCGAGCCGTCCTCTGCAGCCAATCGTCGGTCGCTAACGTTCGTGTGGAGTCCTACACCAGCCGCTCGGAGGACCGCGTCGCCTGATGCCATCTCCAGTCACGCACCGAGTCGCTCTCGTGAGCCGGTCCCGAGCCCTGCCCCCCCCCCCCCGCCGCTTGGAGAGCCGCGTCGTCCTCGCTGCGTGGAAGCCAGCGCCGTGGATCGAGCCGTCTTTCCGCACCGATTCCCGAGCCGTCCCAGCCGCGTCCCCACGCCGACCCCGCGCTGCGTCGATCACCACGCCGAAGTCGCCCGACCCGGTCCAACCAGTGCAGCGCCTGCCTCCGTCGATTTCTCCAGCGCGCCTGCCTCCGCGTGATTTTCCACGCCGACAGCTCCAGCGCATCAGTCTTTCGCCGTCTCGTCCGCGATTTTCAGGACGTGTTTTCCGGTTCGTGATCTTCGGCTCGAGTGCAAGTCTCGATCTTTGATCTCCCGATTTCGGCTCCGATTTTTAGATCTCGGTGAGAATAATTTTCCCCTCTCTTAAAATTCGTTTCTTCTTTCCGATTAATTGTTAGATTAATTGCTAATTTATCTGTGATTAATTATTCTGCCATTAATCTAAATCTTTGTAATCTCGATCGTCAATAATTTTCGAAGAACTCCGTTTCATCTCCGTTTATTCTCAAAAAATTGTTCCGTTAAATTGTCTCACGTTGTCGTGTAGGGTTATTCCGGGAAACGTTTTGCGTACGTTTAGTCTAATAGTTTTAATTTAGATTTAATTTCTGGTTTTAATTGTCACGTAATTAGTGTCTATTTCTCTGTTCGTTTTGTGTTTAGTCGGTGTTCTCGAGGAGAAGTTCCGCGAGCCAGCTCAGTTCGACGATTTGGATCCCGACTTCGATCTCGATTTGCTAGGCAAGCCACGTTTCTTGATCACTTTGTACCCAGTATTTTAAACTGCATGTTTTGTTTGCAACTTTAATTTGCATGCCAACTATTTTAAAATATGCTAGCAACATCCCTAAGCCGTGCCTATTTACTGTTTCACAAATATGAACTATAGGATTGTTTTAAAACATTTATTTTATTTTTATATTTAGCAATGCTTAGTCGTATTTATTTTTATTTCACACCTATCACTAGAAAATGGAATTTGTGTTAAATGCTTTTGAACTGTGACTCAAATGTGTGAGTTTTGCAAATAACTTTATATAACTATTTAGCAGGGGGTAGGTTAGAGTATGAGGAGCTAGGGGACTTTTGAGAAGTCTTTATGGGCGTACTTGGTGCGGGTACAACAGGAAGATCTAGGGTGTGATCTTTTCGTGAGACTTGTTGTTGGCGTTGAGGTTGGAGATGGTGCCTGCCCCGGCAATTAAGGACCGAATCTTTCGAGCCTTATATGCTCAGTTAATAACCATACACACCACGTTACTCTGTATGGGCAGTTAGCTTGATCTTGAAGCTTGTCTGAGACTGGTTGTTTACCCATGGGTTGACGATGTTGTGTTAGTGTGGTGTAGAGATCTGACTCCCTACATGAGATCGAGATACCCCATCTGATCAGTGGTAAGCTCTTCACAGCTCTAAGACCCGATTGCGTAGGCTTTTGAGATCTCTATCCTGGAGGACGGATGACGCTAGTTAAAGCTTGTGGACGCGTTTTGTGTGTTCATCGGGGCTACGGTGGTAGTTTTCGATGACGCTTCTCGTGGGTCCAGGTGCATAACCTCTGCAGAGTTTTAGTCGATGTGCATTGCCACGTCCTTTTAGAAAGACACCTCCCTGAGTTATGCTCCTCGTTGAATAGTTTTATTTTTCTCCTCTTCTCCTTTTTTAAAATGTTTTTGACTCTAGCCTTTGAGCTGTGGCCGAGTGTGGAGTTTACATCGGCATTAAAATGAATCTCCGTTCGAGATAACGGAGATCTCTGCGGGGCAAGATAATAAAATTTGACAAGTTTTAAAATAAAACTTTCTTGCATCCTTTAAGTAAAATGAAATGTTTTAAACTTGTATTTAGCATTTGAGCCATGACTTTACCCTTGAAACCAATTGTATGCATACATTGTTGTTAGGTAGTACGCGGTTTGCTGAGTATTCGTACTCACAGCTTTCTAATTTGTTGTTTTCAGAGGATACTCTCAGCTTCGATTTCGACTACGTTTTCGACGGTTCGTGACGTCCGCTCCTGCGCTCGAGCTAGCCTGTATGGAGAAAGTTCGCTACCGCTGTCATATTGATGCTCCTACTGTCGCTCTTGATGGATCATCGATAGTGATATATCTGCTCTGAGATGTTTCTGGCCTGCGTGCCGATGGACCACTTTGGAGGATTTTATTCTAATAAATTCACTTTGACTTGTTATTTTCTATTCTTGTTTCTTGTTTAATATTTCTGTTATAGTTTCTTTATTGATCGCTTATGATGTCGTGCTTACCAAACTCTTGAGATTGGCAAAGTCACAGAAGATCAGATCTTATTGAAAGGTAAAGAAAATCTCGGTCGTTATATGTTCCCTCCTGATAAATAAAATCTAAGTTATGTACTTCTGTACATACCAGCTCCTGAGACTCAATACAATCATTCAATCTATTTATTATTCCATTATACCTCTCTCATTCTCTCATACCAGGCCGGCGGACAAAATAAAACACCTGAATCTGTTTTTTGGCGTGGAAGGAATATTGTATAGCGACCCAATTTACGCAATGCAAATGCACTGGTACGTCCACCCGATGGCGAAGCTAGCAGCGGCTATGGTTTGTAACCCAGTATTAGAACCTAAACGCTATGTGATACCATGTATGTAGGAAAAATAGACCCCACAACGTTGTATTATAATTATTTTCCTTTCCACTAATTCATTTATTCAAAAATATATATAGACACAACCTCAGCTAATTATTTCCTATGGTTTTAAATTGTTGTCGCCTTCAATTGTCATCTTTGGTCATTCATCTTTGACGTCGACCATGACGGCGACCATAGCCACAAGGCTGATGGCCAGGAGAGGCTTGGCGCATCGACGTAATGAAGGCGAAGGAGATCGAAGGAGCACCGAGGGGCTCAATCTAGTGCTTTGCAGAGGCACGGCGGTGCAACTGTGCAAACTAGAGGTCTGGCTGTTATGTAACAGATAGACATCAGTATCAGATCTTTTGGGGAAGGGATAGTAACGTGCTGGGCGTGGGCTTCGGGCTTGTGATGTTGTTTGTGGATTTACTTGCATGGGCCTTTGTTCTGAACGAACTAAGGACTCACAGGAACGAACAAAAGTCAGCTGCTTCTGGACAAAATAAAGGTCACCGATGTTGATGACCTTAATCGAGCTATTCGAGCTCACTCGTTAAAAGCTTGCGAGCTTTAGGCTGAGCTAAAATTTGTCTTGGTTCCTTATCAAGCTCGAATCGATTATTTAATAAGCTGAGTATAAGTAGCTTGCGAGACTCAAGCTACTTTGACAGCACTAGAAGGAAGACCAAGGGGTTGTTGCGGCAGGGCGGAATCACCACCGGACCTAGAGAAAAAATTGCGGTATAAAAAAAATATCAAAGGTCATTGATAAATATGATATTTTAGATATATCAGTAATTTCGATGAATTAATTTAAATATTTTTAGAACTAATTGACAAAAACTCGCAAGGAATTGCCATCACAAGACAATATGGATGTGTATACAAACAAAGTTGGTTAAGGATTCTAAATAATGAAATGTCGGTGATAAAAAAATATTGAACCTCATCGATAAAATACGATATTTCAGATATTTCGGTGAAATTTTGCCAAAATTTTTTTTCCTAGCACCTGACTACCTAGGAGGAAGAGCAAGGGGTTGTTGCGGCAGGGTGGAATCACCTAGGGATGAATTTTTAGTGACAAAACCTCAAAACGTTGTAGTGCCAGACGTTGAGTAGATAGAACAAAAACACGACTACAAACAAGATGGCGGGTACATCCCATATGAGGAATGGGAAAACAATTCTTGTGGTGAGATATAGCTGTAGCGACGGGCCATATATGTGCCCGACACTATAAAGCACTATATGTGCTGCAGGACAGGCCATTTAAATGACCAGCACTGTCATCAAACTTCTACTCATGTGACAGACCACACAAACGTTCTATAACGTTAGACATGAGTACTTCATTTGTGATGGTAGTCTTATACACTACAAATAGGCCATAGGTATAGTGGTGGGTCTGCTGACAGCTTGTCGTTGTGGCATACTCTCTCTGTTTTTAAATTGTTATCGCAGTTAACTTTTAACATCAACTATGACTATTTATTTTATTCAAAAAATTAATTTAAATCTAAAAAGTTGTGATTCAAATAACTTTAATAATAAAGTAAATTATAACAAAATATATGATATTTATTAAAAAAATTTAAATAATATAAATTATTAAAATTGATGTTAAAAGTCAACGGCGATAATAATTTGAGAATGAAAAGAGTATAAGAGTAGGGTTCGGACACTGCCCTGTTCTTGTTGCACAATCACTCTCACCCGATCTCTCACCTCTCACCTTCCCCCACCACCCCCCACAAACCCACCCTCATTCTTTCACCTCATTTTACAACTAGATGAGCATCAAACAATGTACATTAGTTTTTTATCTGAGTGCATCTCAAATTTACACGACAGAATAAAGCTAATATTTCAAGCAACAGACGAGGTTTTTGTCTCCATTAATGTAAAGTTCACCTTTTTTTTTTTTTTT
>BCLH01000386.1:60271-75963 GCA_001602315.1 Zoysia pacifica
CGAGCCTCGGCCGTCTGATTCAAATCGGACGGATCACATAAACCGCCCCTCATTTTAAATCCCCAGCGCTCGATCTAAATCCAAGCGCCCACAGTGAGCACGTCGCCAAATAATCTCACCCATCCGATCTAGATCCGACACCCCGCATTGAGCCACGTCACCTGAATAATCAGATCCGTTCAATTTAAAATCAACGGTCTAGATTAATTCCTGAATTAGAATTAAAAATAAATTAGATTTCTTATTGCATCAGCACGACTTTAGCATGACGTCAGCATACCCGATTAATTAAAATTAATTAGATATTAGATTAATTAATTTCAGACAATAATTATATAATTAATAATATTATCAATCTGAAAAATAATTATAATAATTATTTAATAATTTATTTAATAATAATTAATTATAATAGTTATTTAATAATTAATTGTATTAATAATTAATTATGACACTTTTACAGAAAAGCCCCTACACTTAAAATTAATTATAATTTAGTCCCTACGCAGTGACAAATTTACACTTTAGCCTCTGAACTTTTTTGAAATTACATTTTAGTCCTCCAGCAATTAATTATTAATTATAGATTAGCCCTTGAACCTTATAAATGCCATAACTTTTGATCTGTAACTCTGATTTCAGCAAATAATATATCAAAACGATCGTATCGAAATAATCTATGCATTCATGACATCATCATACTGATTTGGTCCTGTTTTGTTGCATTTGATTGACTGTTTGTGTTCTCATGCGTTAGGCGACTTCGTCCCGGAGCTGCCGTTCGTCGAAGACTTCAAGCAGCAAAAGTTCGAGACCGTCGACTTTTACTCCCAAGAGCAGCAAGGCAAGTGTCCTTGACCATCTTGTGCCTAATTTTCAAAATATCTATCTTGTAGTTTGCATACTTGTGCGAAATTGACTGTGTACCTATTAATAGAAATTCCTAGTTTTTCACATTATGCATTGTCACCTTAGTTTACCTTACTGTTGGGTAGATCACATGCTTAGATTGCTACTGTCGGGTGGGGTATATTTAAATGGATCATTATACATGCTTCACGAAGATTAATGGGAGATTAATAGCAACTTGGATAGTGATGATTTGGACGATATGGTTGGTGTAGGACTATATGCAGGATTATTGGCATTGTCTTTTGGTAAGTTATCTTCCCAAATCTAAGGACCGGTTCGTGGAGTGACCACTCATGTGTTTTCATACAGCCACGATGCCAAGAATGGATGCGGCCTGGCGTAGGAAGTAATGAAAACCAAATCTGTGCGTGCCAGCTGATGGAGCGGGGAAAGCGGGTTACGCCTGGATTCGCCTGGAGAGAGATGTGTGGGAAAGGGAGGGTTACTTCCGGGAACCATTTCGACACAAGAGGGGGCCTCTCGGGTTCCGGTTAGTGCTTGACGGGTGAAATCTTAGTGGGCACGTACAAGCTGGCGAAAGTCATGGAAAAGCATTGTAGTGATCTCTTGGCCCTCATACCAAAGGAAGTGTGCGAGTGCGACGGCACAGGCATAATGGAGATTCTTTTTAGTCACCTGACAACAGGGGATGAAATCACTACTCGTAGGAAAATTTGTACAACCTCTGCAGAGTGTAAAACTGTCATGACAGCCGTGCTCACGGTCACGAGCATTGCATGGACCCTCACATGATTAGTGGGTATTGGTATTGGTTTGGATTGGTGAATCACAGTGGGCGACTGTGATTTGGTTCTGTTACTTATACTACTGCTTATAAGTGCGATATCTTTCACTTAGTAAATAGGTGCTTAATAGGAAATATGTCTCTAACGTGTGCTTTTATGCAATTAAAACCTATATTGCCTATTCCTTGTGAATTGCCTCATGTCATACACTTCCTATACTTGCTGAGTACATCCTGTACTCAATCTTACCTTTATAATTGCTGCTCAGTAGAGGAAGAACCTTGGAGAACATTGAAGACCTTTGAGCTGACATCTAGGCGAGCTATTCGGTCAACTGCCTGTGGTGCCCCAGAAGCTTTCGTTTCGTTTCCGCTGTTTGGTTTGTAATTATATAAGACTCTTAGTCTATTTTTGTAATAGTTAGTTATTCGAGACATTGTTCTATTTACCATTAATGAAGTTACTTTATGTATGAAACTTGTTTCTGGGCATACATAAAGGGTCATTCGGTTTTAGTCATAAAATCGGGTGTGACAGAAGTGGTACCAGAGCCATGTTGACCGTAGAATGCAAGCCTAGAGTAGAATGGACGTCTAGGATCAGTTTTAAAACTAGTTACCAAAAGTATTTGCAAATATTCATTTATTCCTTATTTTAAATCCATTTGTTTTCTAACCCATGTATTTCTAAAATTTTAGATGGCGAGGACCAGGTACACAGCAAGGAAAGCTACAGGACCGAAAGGAAGGCCAATGGGACCGATAGCAAGGAGGTTTGCAAGGAGGTCAACGCCGGTTCCAACACCCATTGAGCTAGAAGACGGACCCGAAGTGCAGACAATGCGTGGGAGAGCCTTCCTCAGTGACTCTGAAGGAGAAGAACATCACGGGCCGAACATCCACAACAAGCAAGGCACCTCTCAAGCACCTTCAGCGGCACCGGAAGAGTCTGAACCAGAAGAAGAAGAACCCATGGAGGAAGAGCCACAAGAAGAGGAGGAGCCGCAAGAAGAAGAACCACAGGAGGAGTCACAAGAGCAAGAGTACATCCCATCTCCGTCCCCAAAGACGCCCGAAGAGGAGGAAGGACCGTGGCGCCGCGTGTGCAGGAAGTTCCACACCAATGGAGAGCTTAGAGGACAAGCCACCGAGGACCTCAAGGCAATGATGGACAAGATTGGCCTTCAGACGGTGCTATCCTTCACCCATCAAGTCATCCCTCTGCCAAAATGGGATGAATGGATGGTTGAGTTGAAGATCTACGACGGGAACCACGAATTCAGCAGTCACGTCAGCCCAGTCCCGAGGATCAGTGAACAAGAAGCAGTTGCGGATGTGATATGGGCTGCCACTACTAGCATGGCTCATCGGTACCGACACAAGCTCCACCACTTGAGGTTTCGCCACTTTCCTTGCAGGACGCCGGGTTCGAGGAAGATTTTGGGATTCGTGAAGGAAGATCCGAATGCCAGCGCAGCTCAACAGAAGAAGAACGAAGCAATGCTAAGGGTCTGCCGTCAGTACCGTGCTGCATTAGATGAGATCGACTATCTTCGCGCGGAGCTTGAAGAAGCACTTGGTGTGACTGACGAACACTGGACCAACTCTTCGCCACCACCAAGTCCTTCACAGCCAGTCACTACTACTAGTTTTCAGCCTTCGGTTGTGCCGCTGCGTCAGCGCTTCATTCGGGACTAGGAGTATCGAGTCTTTTGCCTTAAGATATAATAGAAATTTCCCTTGTTAGGAGTCTTCAGGTTCGATTAAGATCGTTTAATTCATAGGAGTGTGCTTTGTGTTAGTGTGCTTGTGTAAGTTTTGTTAGTGTGTGATGTGAGCTATGAAATGCTTCGGCACTTGTTCATGGCCTCATCTTTTTCTCAGTTGAGTAAATCCTTGTTTTTCGTGTCACTTTGATGCATATAGTTGGGATTCTTTATTCTTTTTTCTATCGTGATCACCAATCGCCTCTCTTCTCTTCGCTACACCAGATGGTTTACACCAGACGCGCTGCAGCTAAACAAGAAGGTTCCTCCAACCAGAACAACCAGAGCAGCCAGAACAACCAGAACTAGAATAATCAGGTTCCTCCGAACAACCAAGGTGGCAACAACAACAACAACAACAATAATGATGGACTTGTTGGACCATTTACTCAAATCCTAGCCATGCAGAATCAGCTGATGCAGAATATGATCCAGACTCTCAGATGCAGCAGAATCAGGGTGCAGTGCCACAAGGTCAGGGCCAGTACAAGTTGGGTGAGTTCCTGAGGACTCGGCCACCCACTTTCTCTCAATCCAAAGATCCTTTGGAAGCTGATGACTGGCTCAAATCAATTGAGAAGAAGCTTGACATAGTGCAGTGCAGTGACCATGAGAAGGTTCTCTTCGCAGCGCATCAGTTGACTGGAGCTGCCGTAGACTGGTGGGATGCTTATTGCGGTGCTCACGCTAATACCGCAGGCATCACCTGGAATGAGTTCAAGACCAAGTTTCGCTATCACTATGTGCCAGCTGGGACCATCAGACTGAAGAAGAAGGAGTTTCAGAATGTGAAGCAAGGTGGAATGTCAGTGAGTGAGTACCTCAACAAGTTCACTCAACTGTCAAAGTATGCCCCAGAGGATGTAAACACAGATGAGAAGAAGCAGGAGCTGTTTCTTGATGGCCTGAATCATGAACTCTAGTACCAGCTCATGAGTAATGACTACATGAACTTTCAGAAGCTGGTTGACAAAGCCCTTGTTCTTAAAAAAAAGAAGATTGAGATCGATCGTGAGGGCAAGAGGAAGATGTCATTCAATGGACAGTCTTCTAATGCTAATGTTCGCCCTCGTATGATGCCACCACAGGGACTGATGTACCGTCTGCCGTATGCTGGGAAGCCACAGATGCAGATTCCACGCCCTAACTTTCAGATGCAGGCGCAGAAACCAAACTTTCAGGCAGCTCGTCCCAATCCACCTCAGATGCCTTATACTGGGAATCAGTCAGCACCTCGTCCTACAGTGCGAGCTCAGCAGAACAATAACAAGCCAGTTACTGGAGCTAATGCAGTCGGTGTTTGAGGTACATGCTTCATGTGTGGTATGCTAGGACACTATGCTAACTCCTGTCCGAACAAAGCTGCTACACCAACAGGGAAAAATGCTCAGAAGCCCAATCAGGGAAATAATCAAGGCCAATCCAACTACATCTATAGCAGGGTGAATCATGTGACCAGTGAAGAAGCGCAGCAAGCTCCAGAAGTTGTGATGGGTACGTTCCTTGCAAACTCTAAACCTGCTACTGTTTTATTTGATTCTGGAGCATCGCATTCATTCATAGCATCAAGTTTTGTTGCAAAATCTGGGATTTCTATAATTCTTATGACTCGCGCTATGCTGGTTAGTTCTTCCGGAGGAGAAATGAGGAGTAGACACTTATGCCCAAATGTAAGTTTGGAAATAAAGGGGTAGAATTCATAGCCAACCTTATTATTCTAGAATCAAAGGGGATAGATATCATCCTTGGAATGGATTGGTTGAGGAAGTATGATGGAGTGATTCAGTGTGCCAGAAGGACAGTACAGTTGACTAGTAAGAAAAGGATCAAAGTTGAGTTTGTAGCAGCCGGAATAGCGGAACCAACATGTATGATCAACCAGATGGAAGGCAGAGTGATTGAGGAGATATGAGTTGTTTGCGACTATCCAGATGTGTTTCCAAAAGAATTGCCAGGTATGCCACCTGACCGTGATATTGAATTCTTGATTGATCTATTGCCTAGGACAGCACCTATATCTAAAAGGTCATATAGAATGCCTGTAAATGAACTAGTAGAGCTTAAGAAGCAAATCACAGAGCTTCAAGAAAAAGGATTCATTCGTCTTAGCTCATCGCCATGGGGAGCGCGAGTACTCTTTGTGGAGAAGAAGGATGGAACCCAAAGGATGTGTGTGGATTATAGATCTTTGAACGAGGTTACTATCAAGAACAAGTATGCTTTGCCAAGGATTAAGGATCTGTTTGATCAGATGAAAGGAGCGTCAGTGTTCTCAAAGATTGATCTGAGGTCAGGTTATCATCAACTGAAGATCAGAGAATTGGATATACCTAAGACTGCATTCAGAACCAGATATGGGTTGTATGAGTATACAGTCATGTCATTCGGATTGACCAATGCCCCTGCCTACTTCATGTACCTGATGAATAAGGTATTCATGGAATACTTGGACAAGTTCATGGTAGTATTCATTTACGACATCCTGGTATTCTTCAAGAATGAAGCAGAACATGAGCAACACTTAAAGCTAGTTCTTGAAAAGCTTAGAGAAAATAAGCTGTATGCTAAGTTCAGTAAGTGTGAGTTTTGGATAGAGCAAGTCTCCTTTCTTGGGCACATTATATCCGCAGGAGGAGTAGCAGTTGATCCAAGCAAAGTCAAAGAGGTAGTGAATTGGATGCCACCAAAGAATGTGTCAGAAATTCGCAGTTTCCTTGGATTAGCAGGATACTATCGCAGGTTTATAATGGATTTCTCAAAAATAGCCAAGCCAATGACCAGATTGCTAGAGAAAGGTAAGGAGTTCAAATGGTCAAAGGAATGCCAGATCAGTTTTGAGGAACTTAAGAAAAGATTGACATCGGCCCCAGTGCTGATTCTACCAGACATTACTAAGAGGTTTGACATCTATTGCGATGCTTCTCGTCAAGGTCTGGGATGTGTATTGATGCAAGAAGGTCAAGTTGTGTGCTATGCTTCGCGTCAATTGAGGAAACATGAGTTGAACTATCCTACTCATAATTTGGAGTTAGCTGCAGTGGTTTATACTTTGAAGATATGGAGGCACTATCTCATTGGGCATCGGTGTGAAATATACACGGCATCATAAAAGTCTAAAGTATATATTCACACAGACAGATCTAAATCTAAGGCAACGTCGATGGTTAGAGTTGATCAAGGATTATGATGTGGAGATCAATTATCACCCAGGAAAAGCTAATGTGGTTGCAGATGCATTGAGTCGAAAGTGGCATTGTAATATGGTAGTAACCAGTGAGATGTCACAAGAGTTGAGTAAAGAGTTTGAGAAGCTCAATCTGGGGATAGTCAATGCTGCAGAGGCAGTCACCATGGAAGTTGAATCAACTTTGGAAGAGGAAATTCGTAAAGGCCAATTAGAGGATGAAAAGATCAGTGAGATCAAGCAGCTCATCCGAGATAATAAGACAAGTGATTTCACCTTGGATGACAGAGGCACTTTATGATTAGGAAAAAGGATTTGTGTACCTAATCAAAAGCCGATCCGTGACTTAATTCTAAGGAAGGCTCATGATTCAGCATACTCTATACATTCAGGTAGCACTAAGATGTACCAAGATCTGAAAACTAGATATTGGTGGTATGGTATGAAAAGTGATGTGGCAGAATATGTAACACTATGTGATACTTGTCAGAGGGTAAAGGCAGAACATCAGAAGCCTGCCGGATTACTGTAGCCATTAAAGATTCCAGAATAGAAGTGGGAAGAAATCAAAATAGATTTCATAGTCGGTTTACCTCGCACTCAAGCCGGGTATGACTCTATATGGGTCGTTGTGGATCGGTTGACTAAAGTTGCTCACTTTATCCCAGTTAAAATGACCTGCACTGGAGCAAAGTTAGCAGAACTGTATATAGCAAGGATTGTTTGCTTGCATGGAGTACCAAAGAAAATAGTATTCGACAGAGGAACCCAGTTCACCTCGAAGTTTTGGGAGAAGCTGCATGAGTCCATGGATACTAAGTTAAACTTCAGCTCGGCCTACCATCCTCAAACAGATGGACAGACAGAGAGGACTAATCAGATATTAGAGGATATGCTGCGTGCTTGTGCTCTAAAGTATGGTAAAAGCTGGGACAAGAGTTTTCCCTATACAGAATTCTCATACAACAACAGTTATCAAGCCAGCTTACAGATGTCGCCATTTGAAGTACTCTATGGGCGACAGTGTCGGACACCCTTGTTCTGGAATGAGACTGGAGAAAGCCAAGTGTTTGGACCAGAGATACTGAAGGAGGCAGAAAAACAAGTGCAACTTATACGGGAAAATTTGAAAGTTGCGCAATCAAGGTAGAAGAGTTATGCGGACAATAGGAGAAGAGATCTAACTTTTGAGGTTGGAGACTTTGTGTATCTTAAGGTTTCCCCAATAAGAGCCTTCGTAGATTCAAGGTTAAAGGGAAGTTAGCACTAAGGTAAATTGGACCATTTAAAGTCTTGGACAGGAAAGGAGAAGTTGCATATCATCTAGAGTTACCGCCGCAATTATCAGATGTGCATAATGTGTTTCATGTATCACAACTGAAGAAGTGCTTAAGAGTTTCAGAAGAGCAGCTTCCGATGGAGGAATTGGATCTAGGTGGTGATCTGTCATATTCAAAACGACCTATCAGGATCTTAGAAACTGCCGAACGTGTGACTCGAAGCAAGGTTATAAAGATGTGCAAGGTTCAGTGGAGTCACCATTCTGAGGATGAAGCCACTTGGGAACATGAAGATGAGCTCAGAGCAGAATATCCTGACCTTTTTCCCATTCCTTCCGAATCTCGAGGGCGAGATTCATTTTAAGGGGGTAGGTTTGTGACACCTAAAAATTTCAACTATTTTCTATATTTAAAAGTTTTGAAATTTAAATGCATTTCACAATTTAGATTAGATTGAAATTTCTTTTAAAAATAAATTGCTAAGATGCATCATGCACTTCATGTCATTGCATATCATTTAATTAATTGAGTGAATAAATAATTGATCAAGAATTTTAAGAATTAAAGAAAAGAATTAAGGGAAAAGGAAGAAAGAAAAGAAATAAAAAGAAAAACCCAAACTCTCCCTGGGCCTCTTCCCTCAACCCCCTTTTCACCCCGCCGGCCCACCTCTCCTGTCACCCACGCAGCCCAACCCACCAGGCCCAGCCGCCCCACTCTCTCCCTCTCTCTCACAGCCGCGCGCCGCCGCCCCGCAATAGCCGCGCCACTCCCCGCGCGCATGAGCCAACCACCGCCGACTACCCCATGGAGATCGAGCCCACGCCGCCCCCGACTCGGCCACGACCTCCCCCTCCCCTATAAAGCCCCCCTCAGCCCCTCTCTCCCTCTCACCGAGCCACCCCAACCCTCGCCGTCGCGCCGCCACACCAGCCACCTCTGGAGCCCGACAACCACCGTGCCGAGCTCCCCAGTGCCGCGTCGCCCCCGTCCGACTGGTTCACATCGAGCGTCGCTGCCCGGAGCGCCTCCTCGACGCCGCCGAACCTCGACGCCAAAGCCTCACCGCCGAGGACCACCCTCCGGCCACCCCCGACCTCCTCCGACCCCACCAAGGTGAGCCCCTCGTCCCCCTCGTCAAATTGAGTCGCTTCACGTCGAGATCCGAGCCCCGGTGAGCTCGGGCGAGCTCACCGGAGGCTGGCGCCATCGCGCCGGCCGGCCCGTCAAGCCGAGCCTTGGCCGTCCGATTCAAATCGGACGGATCACGTATACCGCCCCTCATTTTAAATCTCCACTGCCCAATATAAATCTAAGCGCCCACAGTGAGCCACGTCGCCAAATAATCTCACCCATCTGATCCAGATCCGTTACCCCGCATTGAGCCACGTCACCCGAATAATCAGATCCATTCAATTTAAAATCAACGGTCTAGATTAATTTCCGAATTAGAATTAGAAATAAATTAGATTTCTTATTGCGTCAGCATGACCTCAGCATACCCGATTAATTAAAATTAATTAGATATTAGATTAATTGATTTTAGGTTAACCAATAATTATATAATTAATAATATTATCAATCTGAAAAATAATTATAATAATTTATTTAATAATAATTAATTATAATAGTTATTTAATAATTAATTATATTAATTAATAAATAATTAATTATGACACTTTTACAGAAAAGCCCCTACACTTAAAATTAATTATAATTTAGTCCCTGAGAGTGACATGTAGCCCCTGAACTTTTCTTAAATTACATTTTAGTCCTCTAGTAATTAATTATTAATTATAGATTAGCCCCTGAACCTTATAAATGCCATAACTTTTGATCTGTAACTCCGATTTTAGCAAATAATATATCAAAACGATCGTATCAAAATAATATATGCATTTATGATATCATCATACTGATTTGGTCCTGTTTTGTTGCATTTGATTGACTGTTTGTGTTCTCGTGCATTAGGCGACTTTGTCCCGGAGCTACAGATCACCGAAGACTTCCAGCAGCAAAAGTGTCCTTGACCATCTTGTGCCTAATTTTCAAAATATCTATTTTGTAGTTTTCATGCTTGTGCTAAATTGACTGTGTACCTGTTAATAGAAATTTCTAGTTTTCCACGTTATGCCATGTCACCTTAGTTAACCTTAATGTTAGGTAGATCATATGCTTAGATTGCTACTGTCGGGTGGGGTATATTTAAATGGATCATTATACATGCTTCACGAGGATTAATAAGAGATTAATAGCAACTTGGATAGTGATGATTTGGGCGATATGGTTGGTGTAGGACTATATGCAGGATTACTGGCACTGTCCCTTGGTAAGTTATCTTCTCAAATCTAAGGACCGGTTCGTGGAGCGACCACCTATGTGTTTTCGTACAGCCACAATGCCAAAAATAGGCGCGGCCTGGCGTAGTAAGTGATGAAAAACAGTTCTGTGCGTGCCAGCTAGTAGAGCGAGGAAAGCGGGTTACGTCTGGATCCGCCTGGAGAGATGTGTGAGGAAGGGAGGATTCCTCCCGAGAACCATTCGGCATAAGAGGGGGCCTCTCGGGTTCCGATTAGTGCCCGACGAATGAAACCTTTGTGGGCACGTGCAAGCTAGCGGAAGTCATGAAAAAACTTTGTAGTGATCTCTTGGCCCTCACACCAAAGAAAGTGTGCGAGTGCGACGGCACAGGCATAATAGAGATTCTTTTTAGTCATCTGGCAACAAGGGATGAAATCACTACTCGTGAGGAAATTTGTACAACCTCTGCAGAGTGTAAAACTGTCATGACAGCCGTGCTCATGGTCACTAGCATTGCATAGACCCTCACATGATTAGTGGGTATTGGTATTGGTTTTGATTGGTGAATCACAGTGGGAGACTGTGATTTGGTTCTGTTACTTATACTACTTCTTATAGGTGCGATATCTTTCACTTAGTAAATAGGTGCTTAATAGGAAATGTGTGTCTTTAACGTGTGCTTTTATACAATTAAAACCTATATTGTCTGTTCCTTGTGAATTGCCACATGTCATATACTTCCCACACTTGCTGAGTACATCCTATACTCAACCTTACATTTATAATTGCTGCTCAGTAGAGAGAGAACCTTGAGAGAACATTGAAGACCTTGGAGCCGACGTCTAAGCGAGCTATTCAGTTAACTGCCTGTGGAGCCCCAGAAGCTTTCGTTTCGTTTTCGCTATTTGGTTTATAATTTAATAAGACTCTTAGTCTATTTTTGTAATAGTTAGTTATTCGAGACATTGTTCTATTTACCATTAATGAAGTCACTTTATGTATGAAACTTGTCCCTGGGCATACATAAAGGGTCATTCGGTTTTAGTCATAAAACCGGGTGTGACAGGTCTCCGCAAGCTGGATGCCCCATATTCAATCAGCGCTGATTGCTGAGGCTATGGATTGAACTTTACTGGGAGATCCGAGCTGCAAAACATCCTTGAAACTGATTCAAAATACTTCCTGGTTTTATTCAAAAAATTAATTCAAATGTATAAAAATATAATTCATGGTTCTAATTACTTTGATAATAAAGAAAAATATAACAAAATATATAATATTCATCAAACTTTTTTAAATAAGACGAATTATTAAAATTGATATCTGAAGTCAACAGCGACAATAATTTAGGAACGGAGGGAGTACTTGCTACTAGTTGATCTTCTGTGGAACAGACTTTTTAGTGTTCTGATCGAGGTAGCCACATCCTAGCGGACATCCAACATTTAGTTTCAATGTTTTCATCATTTTCTCTACTTATGTAAAACAAAGTGAAATGGGGCTGCACATTTGTGAGCCCGAGAGGCAGAACGTCTTAGGGCTGAACAATCTCCATATTTTTTACAGTAACAATCTCCACATATTTGTTGCAGTGCCAGCGCCATGATTGTAATCCTGACGATTAAGAGTGAAAGACTGACCAAGTGGATATGGAAAAAAAATTATTTTTTAACAAAAGAGTTCAAAATGCAGTTTTTTTTCCAAAGAAGTGTTTGCTGGTACCCTGAAAACAATCTGCATCAAAGATGCTATAGTAGAGTCATCCTACGTACCATCATCATGTAAAGTTGCCAATCTACAAAGATGAAGAATTTTCTTCAGTTTCTGATAAAACTAAAACTTAAAATTCTCCATCTACACCATATAAAAGTAGTTGGTGGTAACTTAAAATTCTCCATCTATACCTTACAAAAGTAGTCGATGCTACTAATTCAAACCCAATCCGCCGGATGGAAATGACCATTGCAGCATATAATAACGTGCCACGTCCAACACTGGTTAGGTGCAATTCTTAAACTTCTGCAATTTCTTTGTGCAAGTCAGTTTCTGTGACTGCGTAGGCAGCAGGGAGCTAGTACTACCCAGTATAACCTGTATGCCGGCGCAGGCGACTCAAACAACACACACGACGTAGGAGCTAGTATTACTACTTGTCCTGCCAGGCCGGCAACGGCGATCGAACCATCCTGAAGAATGGCTCGATCGCCGGCCGGCTGGTTGACGCAGTCTCTTCTGAATACTGATCAGTGTTGCCTGGTTCGTACGACGCCGTCGCCATGTGATGTGATGGCGACTGCGTCTCGTCGATCTGGTTCAATTACGTCACCTGCGTGCGTGACGCTGAAAGGTGGAGACAAGGACATCGTCGTCTCTCGATCATTTGAGTTCTATTTTGATGGAGTCGTTGGACAGGATTGATTGTTTAAGCAGGATAGGCTGGGCCATGTCTTCTGAAAATAGTTGCCACTTCTTTATTACCTGCTCCTACTTCAAGAGAAGCGTCAACTTCGTAGAGCAGAATAATCCATAACACGATCGATTCATAAACTTTTACCGTTTTACGTGCCAAGCTTTGAACTGGATTGGGTTGGTTGCAAAACTTATTCAAAAAATTCAGAAACAACTGCTATGTCTTGCTATTGACTACCCTGAATCCTGATACCAACTGAGCTATATCACATTGGGCAAATTCACTATTGGAATCCTCATGAAATAGCTGAAAACCAGTTTCTATTCCAATCTGAGTGTTCGTGTTGCTCAAGTATGTAAATACTAAATAGAATTGTGAACTCATGATCTCATAAGCCAATGATTTTAAGTGCTTCTGTTTGCGAGTCCTGTTATGCCTCCTTACTAGTTATTACAACAAAGAGATGATACATATTAATTCTAGTTACACAATGCATTTTCTAACTTATGTATTTGCAAAGGTTGAAGACCAGCAGCAACAATTGGCCTCTGATTCCACATAAAAACAGCAATTTGTCAACATCAACTGTCGTACCCTATTTCTGGGATACACTGTGCACCACGTATCAGTCCCTGTATCAGTAGCTGATACGCACTAACACATCAGAATGTTTATCAAAAGCATACTTCGAATAGAAGGATTTACCTGATACCGGACCTTTAACTGTAACATGGTGAGGATTGAAACAATCGACCAGCTAGAGGTGAAGCAAACAGCGAAAAACAGGGCACAACCCCATAAGCAAACTTGGGAGGTAGGACTAAAACCCAGCACGTCGTCGTCTTCTACGAATCCTCTCTGGCTAAAAACCACAATTGCAAACTGTGAGTACATAAGGTACTCAGCAAGCCCTAACACTAAGCAAGGATATATAGATGCATATGTGGTTGTAGCAAAGATTAGGCCACAGGGTTTCTTTTTGCACAAAGGCAATCTTTTATGCGGGGTTCACTACAGAAGCTTTGCAAAGAGGAAAATACATAGAGTAGTTGCTGTCTATATTTTAGTAGGTTGGTCCTGCGGGAGATGTTCATCAATCCCGTCAGTCCCCACATTTTAGTCGAGGAGCTAGCACGCAACCGTACCGTCCTCTGGTACACAGCCTTCACTTTCCAAAACACGGGCACCTACACCTACTCACTCCAGCAAGGATAACATGAGACTAATCAAAGTGAGCCCAAGCTGTAGTGTGTCAATACTGTGACAACGGCCATTCCGGATGGATTATACACTCTACAAAGGTTGTACACTGTACCCACAGGCTATGCTTCTTTTGATCAATAGAGTCGCATAATGTTCACCCCAACACACACTAAGGTTCCCACAATGTTCACCACAAGATACATACAGTGGTCATCTCTCAGGGGTTTTGCCTATCCCTGATGACGCGATAGCACATTCTCGGAGCCGGACCGTGGGTTTAAAGCATCCACGTCTGTTCCCTGGACCCTGCACATAGACAGGTTATTACACAACCAGAGGGCTATACCAGTGGGCAGTACGATCCCATGGCGTAGGCTATTGCTGTAATCGAAGACCGGACCGTGAGTATCTCACGTCTACTCCTGCGACTTGTGTCTCTCGACCCCTTAGGTGTCATTGCGGATAACTAAAGTAGGTGGAGTGAGTCCCGCCCAGACAGGTTCTGTGGTTGCACGAAATCACTACGTTGAGGTCTGATGAACCGGTCCTTATATGGCAGGGGCGTCGCTCGTCCACGACAGGTGGACCAGTCCGAAGCTTACACACAGCACACAATTCTAGGAGCCCGCCCCAAGATCAAAAACATTATCCCTTTCCATCACCTAGCATCAGTTGCACTAACACCCATTTCACTTTATTTTACACACACCACCAAACTCTTTAACACATTTCATGAGATGATTGGTGTATGGTATGGCGATGCACCACATCGTGTAAGAGTTTCTAAGCATTCTACTATCAAGTCAGCTTTCTGTCCGTTAAAAGATTAACGAAGGAAATCCTATGGTTATCAAGAGGGTGTCATCAATGGGTAGCAAGGTAGTATTCATATTTAGTGTGAGCAAGCAACTGACATAAATATAAATACATAATAACAAATAGGGTATTAGCTACACAACATTTTTAAACATAGATTAAAATAGATATGCAAGCATTTAGGTCATATGGGTGCGCAAGCAAAATATAAGATGAATATGATCAAGGGGTTAGAGCTTGCCTGCAAATCCTTAATCTTTAGAACTTGTCTTTTTGATAATCTTCAGGTCTCTGAGTCTTGAATTGCCTGCTTGATGCCGAGGTCTTCGGGCTTTTCTTTGAATGTCCCTTCTTCTGTCTTCTCTTGGGTCCAGCTCTTCCTCGAACTTTGTGTTGTCTACACGATAGAATATGCCTAATAAAACTACCGTAAACGAAGAGCTCGAGAAGAACCGATAAGACCTGATCAACTTCGAATAAGAGCCAAAAGAACGCCATGAGAAAACTATGGGTAAATTGTGCGTGACATGGTGTCGATCCTAATGCAATGCTCATTAATCGATATGTATCGTAGTGTTATTTACTACAGGTCAATTACTATAATATTTATTTAGCTACTTTCTTATATTGCTTACAAGGTTACATAGACAGTTAAGTATAACTATACATGGTAAATATTATACTAAAGTCTTTATTCTAGTACAAGTTAGTATTTTGGTTTGTTTAATATACTACTAGAGGTTTAAGGTGGCATCACATGCGTAGTTACTACCTAGCAATATTTACGAAGGATTAATGACTAATTGATTACTAATCTATCTTAAACAATGTTTGTGTGACTATTTTATTAAACTACGTAAGTATATGTGATATGAGTATCTACAGGCACTAGTGGGATTATACGCTAATATAACGCTTATTTAATGAGCATGCTATGTGTGTGATATGTTATTTTAGGCATTATTTCGTCTTGTCTATATTTACTAAAGAACAATGAGTAATCACTTAGCTCATTAAGCTATGCTATATGAGGTGTTAGTAGGTCATGTGCATGTACGCATTATCTAGCTCCTAA
>BCLH01000386.1:75973-176398 GCA_001602315.1 Zoysia pacifica
CTACATCATTCTATAGGTAATACTATTTACTATCATGTATTAATGATTATTTACTAGTTACTAATTAGTATCCTAAATTAGTGATTATTTGCTAACTTTATCTTAATTATCTTGTATTTAATTTATGTCAAATAAATGAATACATAAGGCCGTAGCTTAATCGTTGGATTCCCTAATATATGGTTACGTTCTAGTAATTAGCGTTTAATTGCTTAATTATAACTTTATAAGTGTAATGCTAACATTATATGGGAGATATAATAATGTAGACTAATGTAGGGTTGGATGCATACTAATCATATGATTAATCTATGTTTAATATAACTATATGCTGGGCACTAGTTAAAATGTATAACATTAAATAACAGTCTCAAATAAAAAGAGCAGATAGCTTAAAGATCGATAAATAAATAAACAGACTCCAATAAACTCAAATACCGAAAAGAAGAATAAAATGGATAGATACTGATGATAGGGTTGGATTTTTGGTGGAGTGGTTGCGAGATTCCGGATAATGGAATAATTAGCTATGGATTTATTGGTGTTAGGGAGTGTTTTATCGGAAGCCATAGATTTATAAATTGAACTAGGGAAAGTGTGGGGGCTTCTAGGGTTTGAAACTGTGTTCACAGCGTAGCTCACGTCGAGACGGTCACGTGAGCGCAAGAATCACTAAAATCGGACGGATGAAAAGTTATGGCATTTACAGTGTGAAGGGGGCTTTAGGGACCTATCCGTAATAATTAAAAGGTTGCTAGGGGCTGCTCTGAAATTTTACAGAAGTGGCCAAGGACCTAAATGTAATTATACAAAAGTACATGGTGCTAAGTGTAAATATTTTAGGACTAAGATGTAATTAAAGAAAAGGTCAGGGGTCTTTCTGTAAAATTATCAGGGCTAGAATATAATTTTCAGAATGGCAGGGGCTTAAGTGCAAAAATGACATTTTCCTAGAATATCATGGAATTATTTTTGTATTGGAGAAAGGCTTCTGAAAATATTTTTGGGTGCACTAACCGGGTGCACCTAGCATTTTGCACTATTAGGCTGACAGGTGGGGTCGACAGGTTTCTTTTATTTTTCTTTTAGAAAACTTGGCCGATTTAATCTAAGTCGTTAGATCTGGCGAGGGTGGTTGAGATCAATCGAGTGACGTGGAGGCTTGAGGGCCTTCAGATCTAGATGGGTGGTTCAGGTTCAAAAGATGGCGTGGCCCGAATCCAACCGTCGATCTTGATTTGTGTGGCTAGGACTTAAGATGTGACGTGGCAACTCAGGGGACGTTGGATACCTAATGGGTGGCTCGAATTTAAAATAAACTTCTTTTACATTCGATCTAATCTGACCATCGATTTTGGATCGGATGATGCAGATCAAATTGGTCGGTTGGGGGAGGGCTCTTCTAATCTCAGCCGTCCGCGCCCGAACGGACGGCTACCAGAGGTCGAAGGCCGGCGCAGCTGTCGGCCACGACAGAGGCGGCGGCGCCATGGCCGGAAGTGGTCGGAGAGTGGCCGGGGCTCGTCGCGGCGGCTTAACCTCGACGAGAATAGGCCCGGGAGAGAGAGGAGCTCACCGTGGTCCTCTAGAGGAGGTTGTCGTCGATGGTTTTCTGCCGGAGAGGGTTGGCGACGGAGGAGGGCGGCGCGCGGAGGCAAGCTCACGGCGCTGGATGCTGTCAATGACCGGGGTCCCTCAGACCGGCCTGGGATCAAGGAAGTGAGTCCTCGGGAAGGTCTACACGTAGAGAGAAGGGAGAGAAGCTCACTGGAGACAGTGAATGGCGGCGGCGGCCGTGGCGGCGAAGAAGTTGGTAAAAAGGAATTTCTCCGTTGCCAGTCGGGTTTGAGGGCAGAGATTGGGTCGAGGGGGTTCGGGGAAGCTCGGGCTTCTATTTATAGCCCGAGAGGAGGTGCGGTCGACATAGGCGCCTTGATCACTCTCTCTATCCCAAAATAACTGATATTTTTGACTTTTTGAAATAAATGTTTGATCATTCGTCTTATTAAAAAAAAATTACAAAAATATTAAAATAAATAATCAAGCTTAAAGTACTTCTAATAACAAATCATTTCAAAATAAAATAAATAATATTTTCACAATTTTTTTGAATAATACAAATTGTCAAAGATAGATGTTTGAAAATCTAAAAGAAATAATACAATGCCACCTTGTTCTCTAAGGATGATCGAGTTTTCTTTTCACAAAAATATTGGCATCAGGAGCCATATATAATCCACTCTAGCATTCAGTGCATTAGAAGCAAAACAGATGTAGTAGGTTTGGGATATATGGGAATTAGAGAATATATATTCCACATCATTTTTTATACAGATGTATACAATAATACAATGTGCACAAGGGATGATCATTCAATCAATGCATAACATGAGGAACGTAAAATTTGTCAATGTGACAATCGGGAGATTTAGTCCCCCCCCCCCCGCCCCAAAAAAAATAGCGATTGCAAAGTGTTTCCAATTTCAATGAACCTCAAAATTCCACATTTCTTTTGCTGTGAATTCATCAGAGCTTCTACATATTATGAAGTAAGGGCATCAGAATATGAATATGCTCAACTATAGCAAAGTTGGAGGTGGTTGTCCATCTGCTGCTCTGCTCTCATACATCATTTCTTGGCACTACTACGTACGAACACAAGTGTGAGGAGATCCACCATCAGCTGACATCGACGTCCCTGATCAGCAAGTCGTAGGACCAGTGTGCATGCTTGCAGTTGATGTGGAGACAACATCTCTCGCAAGCGGCGTGGCCTTGGGTGCACTCTAAAAAGAACAAGAAATTCAGATTGGTCACCGGAAGCATGCATGCTTGAGCGACAAATCAAACTTGATTCAATTTCAGATAGTTGTACAAAAATCTAGTACTTAGTACGTACTCCTACCATGTAGATTTCAGCGTCGAAAGCCATGAAGCAAATGAGGCACTGCAGGGAGTGGGCGTCTGAGTCAATCCAGAACTTCATCGGCGTCTATTCTTCGCCACCCTTCTCCGTATGGGGACTTTTAGGCGTCAGCGCAGTGGAGGCAGCACCTTTCTCTACGGTCCACTTCCTCGACAGTGTCATCTTCAATGGCGGAGCCGGCTTCAATCTTAAGGAGATCCTTCTCCCTTCCTTCTCCTCCATCCCCCTTCTCTATCATTTTCTTTATTTTTCCCATCTCCCCATTCAAATTTTAGTGGAAATGAGCAGAGCAGGGGGGCTCATGCCCCCTACCTCCTGTTAATCCACCACTGGTCATCTTGATCCTTTTTCCTTAAGGATCACAAAATAATAACCACTAGTGCTCTGAAACACCCCCTCAAAACTTTCTCTGTGAGCGCTTGCTTTGTTTGCTTCACTTTGGTCTACCAAGTCCGTGTTGTGGCCATCATTGTCAAAGAGGCACCATGCCAGAGGAGCCCGAGCAAATCACGGTGGCATCCGCTAACTCCAGGCCACCCTTAATGCAGCTGTCGTTGCTGCCACTGCTGCAGCCTCTCCACCCTCCCACCCAACATCATTTGGCCATACCCGCCGACCATGCTGACCTCATACATGCATTCGCCTCCAGCTTCCAATCCAACATCAAAATCCAATCTAGCCACCCCCCTTCACCTCTCTTTATATGGGCTCGCTCTTCTTTGGTTCACTGCTGCATGATACAGTCCTCTTGGGCCTTCTTGGAGCCCCTCCGGTGCACCTGGTCACTACGCCTGACATATTTTTTGTGCACCGCCGCTACGACTAGGGAATGCTCGGCCTACCACAGAGCCTGCTCCCTCAGTTTTCAGAGACATCCATTGGAGGGGGATTCTGACAGCAGAGGTAAGTATACTCCTAGCCCGCAACCTAGTGCTGGAAGGCATCGATAGTACCAAAGAGCCGCCCCCGCAACAATTCCCACAGCCACCTCCGGCAAGCATCAACAGTGCCATGGACGAAGATTCTGCACTTTCTGAGGTACAAGTCCTAACCAAAAGTAGTCAATCAGTATTGTTAATATGCGATTACTTAATTTTGCTTCTTGTTTTAATGATACAAATTCAATGATATTCTAGTCAATTAAAATTTCGATCTGGATTTTAGATTCCTAAAAAAGATACCACTCGTAGGCCTAGCAAGCTAGTTAGTTAGCCTCATGTTCTTATCCTCGCAACTAACTAGAATAGGGTAGTAGTAAACAAAAAGTTTTCTGTATCCCTCCCACCGTTCCTGCAGTGGTGCCCTTTAGGATATGCTTCACTCTTGGAGTGAAGACAGCAGCAGACCCGGTTGATATGCTTCACTCCTGGAGTGAAGACAGCAGCATCCCTGGTTGTCCTAGATAATATCCACTCGTAACAGCATGCCTCAAAGGTTCGGGTGCTCCCTCTTGTTGTTTCTTTCAAGTGGGACACCTGAAACTACTCACAAACTAGGCAACGTCTTCCACAAGCATTTTGGAAGCTTGATCACCGACTTCTAACCGGTCTAGGTTGCAAACCAAGAGTAACAAGCCAAGGTCACTTCTCTCAGGCCTCACAAGCTCTAGGGGGTGAATGAATGCTCCTTATTACTCTGCTACTAGCACTTAAGATCTCCAATCCTGTAAGGTAATCTCTCTTTGGTGTCTCTTGGTCTTTCACAAGTTTCCTCTAGCTCTTGAAACCTTATGCACGCTCCCCAATGTCTCCCTTCATAGTTTTTATAGGCTACCAACCTAGAAACAATCGTTGAAGGGTGATGTCATAAACGTGCCTGTTTTAACCAGTCACCATACTGTCTGGTGACTCTTCACACCGAACTGCTCGGTGTACCACCAGACTATCCGATGACTTCATATCTCTTCAGACCGAATAAACAATCTCTCTATAATCCACTCTATATGTTATCAGACTATCCAGTACATACCTTCACTGGATTGTTCTGTGAATGTTCTCTTTCGATTTCCAGAAACAAATTCTCTGGACTTCATGTTTAAGGACACTGGACTATCCAGTCTCTGACCCCTAGACTGTCATGTGACTCCTACTGAAGCTAAAACATATATGGAGTCCTTGCTTCCATCTTATCTTTTACTTCTTTTGAACTGCTTCCTCTTTCTTTCAAGTGCTTTTTGAGGTTTCTAAGAGCATTCCAACCCCAAAAACCTTGTATGACCTGAGAGAACATGACTCAACCTTCCTTTATAGTACCAACGATCCTATAGACTCAAAGCATATGAAATCTAAGCCACCCTTCCTGCACTATATCATTCTTAGCCTTGATCAATCTTCCATCGAACTTCTCTTTCAGGGATCGTCCTTGTCAACCATCCTATGTCTTGCTATTGCCTACCCGGAATCGTGATACCAACTGAGGTTATCACCTTGGACAAATTCACTATTGAAATCCTCCGATTTCGCTGAAAACCAGTTTCCTATCTGAGCATTCGTGTTGCTCAGGTATGTAAATACTAAATAGTACTGTAAGCTCATTGATCTCTTAAGCCAATGATTTGCAGGTGTTTCTGTTTGCGAGTCCTGTTATGCCTCCTTACCAGTTATTACAGCAAAGAGCTGATACATATTCTAATTACACAAAATCATTTTCTAGCTTATGAATTTGCAAAGATTGCAGACTAGCAAGAACTGGCCTTTTATTCCATGGAAAAGTCAACAATTTGTCTTAATATATGCGATTGTATTCTTATCAACATCAAGAATGTCCACGGGCAATTTTTCTTACTATACAATGCCGCATGTTTTCTAAGGATGGTCGAGTTTTCTTTTCACAAAAATATTGGCATCAGGAACCATATATAATCCACTCTATGACATTCATATATCAGAAGCAAAACAGATAGGTTTGGGTTATCTATATGAGAATTAGAGAATGTATATTCCTCAGCATTTTATACAAATCTGTAGGCGTGGTCCAGGACGTGCTGCAATAGCAAAAGCTTGTTCTCGCAGTAGCCGAGCAGTCGTACTACACGAACTTACAGGTCTCATCGTGGATGCACCTTTGAGTGTACTTGACAATCTCCTTGTAGCCGTAATCACTCAAGTTGCAGGGCGCGTTCAGGTCGGAGGAGGTCCACCAGCAGTTGGCACCGCACATTGCCAATCTGCGGGTCATAAGACGAATGCTTGCGATTGATGCAAAGACAGCATCTCCTGGATGTGGCGTGGCCCCGGGTGCACTTTAAAAAAACAACCAATTCAGATTAGTCACCGGAAGCATGCATTCTCGAGCGACAAAGCAACCCTGATTCAATTTCTGATAGCTGTACTAAAATCTAGTACTTAGTAGAAACTCCTACCATGTAGATTTCAGCACCAAAAGCTGTGAAGCAATTGAGGCAGTGTACGGAGCAGGTGTCTGAGTTGATCCAGAATAGAATCAGCCTTCCCTATTTTGAAGCCTTTCTTGATGAGAAAGTCTCTCAAGCACTCATACCAAGCTCTTGTGCTTGCTTAAACCCGTAGAGAGCTTTGTGAAGCTTGTACACGTGATTTGGGTACTTTTCATCTTCAAAACCTGGTGGTTGCTCAACATATACTTCTTCCTTGATCGGACCGTTGAGAAAGGCGCTTTTCACATCCATTTGGAGCAGCTTGAAACCATGGTGAGTAGCAAAAGCAAGTAATGTTCGAATTGACTCAAGTCTAGCTACAGCGCATAAGTTTCATCGAAATCCAAACCTTCAACTTGAGAGTATCCTTTGGCTACCAATTTCGCGTTGTTTCTTACTACAACACCGTCTTCATTTTGCTTGTTGCGGAAGACCCACTTGGTTCCAACAATGTTTTGCTTGGGTCGTTCCACGAGAGTCCAGACTTCATTTCTTGTGAAGTTGTTGAGCTCTTCTTGCATCACCATTACCCAGTCCGAATCATTTAGCGCTTCTTCCACCCTAAGAGGCTCAAGACAGGAGACAAACGAGTAATGTTCACAAAATTTAGCGACACGAGATCTAGTGATTATCCCCTTACCAATGTCACCAAAAATTTTCTCGACGGGGTGATCTCGTTGTACTGTTTGATGTACTCGTGGATGTTGCACTTGTGGTCTTGTCTCTTCACTATCTTCTTCAATGTGTTGATCAAGGATGGGAAGCTTGTCGCTTTGATCAACTGCATTATTTGGCTGTTGTTGAACTTCCTCACTTGATTCTTCACCAACTGTCATGCTTGATCTTCTTGACTTGTGGGTGTAGATGACTCTTGATTTTCTTGTGGCTTGATCTCACCAAGTGTCATCCTCTTGATCGCCACGGTCGGAGCTTCTTCATCATCTGTAATTTCATTAATAACTTCTCCTCTTGGGAGCCATTAGATTCATCAAACGTCACATCACGTGCTATTTCAACACAACCATTGGTTTTGTTGAATACACGTTAGGCGTGAGCGTTTGATCCATAACCAAGCAAGAACCCTTCATTAACTTTAGGTGCGAACTTTGAGGATTTGGGTTTCTTGTTTAGCATATAACATTTACTTCCAAAAACTCAAAAGTATGAGATATTTGCGGTTGCTTGCATGACACGCAGTGTTGACAGCTTCAGCCCAAAAACTGTCGAACGTCTTGTACTCATCTAGCATTGTCCTTGCAATCTCCATGAGCGTTCGGTTCTTTCTTTCAGCGACCCCATTTTGTTGAGGGGAGTAGGGTGCTAAAAATTCATGCTTGATGCCTTCTTCATCAAGATATTCTTTCACTTGAGTGTTCTTGAACTCGGTGTTGTTGTCGCTCCTTATCTTCTTGATCTTCACTTCATACTCGTTTTGAGCTTTTCTCAAGAATGTTTTGAGCACACCTTTTGTTTCACCTTTTTCATGCTAGAAAAATACCCAAGTGAAACGAGAAAAGTCATCAATAATAACAAGACCATATTTGTTACCACCAATGCTAATATACGCCACAGGTCCAAATAAATCCATATGTAGCATCTCCACGGGTCCAAATAAATCCATATGTAGCATCTCCAACGGTCTTGTAGTCGTCATGATGTTCTTTGATGGATGACTTGCTCTTACTTGCTTTTCGGCTTGATGTGACCCTCTTTTTGGAGTTTGTGAAGGTTTCTCATGCCAACATGGGCTAGGCGGTGATGCCACAACTAACCCAATGTTGACTTGGCAACAAGACACCTATCTGGGACTACTTCATTAGTAGAGAAATCTACTAGATAAAGTTTTCCCTTCAAGTAGCCTTTGAATGCCACGATACAACTTCCTCTTTTGTAGATGGTCACATCATGATTGGTGAACAAACAATTGTAATCCATCTCACACAACTGTGACACGGACAACAAATTGTAGCTCAAAGATTCAACCAAAAGAACATTCGTAATGGATAGGTCTTGGAAATAGCAATTTTTCCAAGACTGGTTACCTTCTTCTTTTTGTCATCCTCGAAGGTAACGCTGTCATCTTGAGCTTTGTCCTCTTCAATAGATGAGAACATCTTCTTCTCCCTGGTCATATGATTGGTGCAGCCACTGCCAATCACTCAACTTCTTCCATCAGAGAAGTATTCTTACAAAACAGATTAGACTTTGTTTTTAGGTACCCAAATTTGTTTGGGTCCTTTCACGTTAGTAACAAGAGATTTTGGCACCCACACACAAGACTTGCTGTTCTTGTGGCGTGGCCCAACATATCTAGCAATAACCCTACCAAAAGCATTCTTGGTTAGTATATAAGAAGCATCAAAATCATGAAAGAGTTTAGCACAATGAAGAGTGTTAGTTTTCAATGGAGGAGGTGTTGGAGAAGCTTCATTCTTGGACTTGTAACTTCCTCCTTTGGTGAACTTCACAAATTCCTTGCCGTCCTTGTTCTCTCTTGCATTGTAACTCTTACCATTCTCATATCCAATGCCATCCTTGACATGTGGGCGTCTAGTGTTCATGTACAATCCTCTTGTGTACTTGGCCTTTTCTTGCTCATTGGAGATCTTGCTTTGTTGAGCTTGAGCATTGAGAGTCTTGACTTGTTCTTGAAGTTGTACAATAATCTTCTCATTTTCAATCAACTTCTCAACCTCCACATCTTTGCACTGTCACAAATAGCAATCGAAGGAGGGCAAGACGTTTCTTTCAAGTAAGATGCTTCTCCTTTAAGTTCGCTAACTTGCACTTTAAGAGAAGCGAAGAGTTTCCAAGGTGTTAAACTCCTCTTGAAGTGCATCATTAGCGAATATAAAGGTTTCGCTAGCATCATTAACTTCAGCCAAAGCTTTAGTTAATTCATCCACTTTCTTCCTCTCAAGGGCTAGGGCATTCTCAAAATTAAGGTTTCTCTTCTTCTTAAGAATGAGCAAGTCTTCTTGCTTCTCAAGAATGTCCTCTTGCCTCTCAATTTCTTTTCTTTGCTTCTCAAGTATATTCATTAATTCAAACAAGCTAGGTACATCATCATCATCTTCACTATTGCTAGAGTCAAGTTTAGGTTTTAATTCCTTTGACCCTTTTGCTATGAGACAAGTTGGTATAGCTTCTTCTTCATCACTCAAGCTTCTAAAGAGAGAGGTGTTGGTTGGAGTGACGCCTATCGCCAATGTAGCAATGCCACCTTCATCGGAGTTGGAGTCAGACTCGGAGTCCCATTTTTGTCCTATGTGGGCTTGTTTGTTGTACTTCTTGCTCTTGTCCTTCTTGTAGTCCTTGTTACTCTTCTTCTCCTTCTCATCTTTGTTTTTAGCGTTGGGGCACTCTGCAATAAAATGACCTTTCTCTCCACATTCATAACAAATTCTCTTAGATTTTCTAGTTTTACCTTTGCTGAATTTCTTCTTGTGGAAGCCGCCTTTCTTCACGAACTTCTTGAACTTCCTCATGAGCAGCGCGAACTCTTCATCATCACTTTCTTCTTCGCTTGAGTTTTGATCTTCCCTTTAGCTTTGAGGGCTATGCCTTTTTTTTCGGAAGTGGTGTTGCCGATTAGGGAGTTGACCCTTTTTGCTTCTTCATCTTGATCTTGTTGAGCAAGAAGTCATCCGAGTACCTCATCCGTGGTGAAGTTCTTGAAGTTTTCGTTCTCCCTAATAAGAGTACACAAATGTGAGTTCCAAGGTTGAAGGGCTTGAACTAACCTTTTGTTGACTTCGATATCTTCAAGCGTCACTCCAAGAGCTCTTCTCTTGTTGACGATCTCCATGAGACGGTCATGTACTTCTTGAGGTCCTTCATTCTTCTTCCTAATGAACAAGTTGTATTATCCACTTAGGAGATCTTCTCTAGCTTCCTTGATGGTGTCCGTCCCTTCATGGATGATCTCGAGCTTCTTTTAAATCTTGTAGGCATTTCTTTTCCCTATCACCTTGGTGTACTCATTTGGGCTTAGTGCTGAATGATCATAGAGGCAGCTTGAGCATTGCGGTGCATGTTGACTTCATCCTTTTGAGTAGGTTCTTCTTCATTCTCAAAAGTGAAGCCTTTCTCCACAATCTTCAAGATTTGTGGCCCCATCGACTCGAGTTAGGTGATCATCTGAAACTTCTAGTGCTCGTAGAAGGTTTCATCAAAGATGGAAATCTTCCCCCAGGCTTGCCCAATCTTCAACTCGGTCTTCAGCTCGTTGTAGTCAAACTGGACGTTGGTGTAGTTCTCCTTGCTTGAGGATGAATCACCGATCTTCTCGGTCGACATATTTAACTCTTCAAGATGTTAAGCTATTGAAAAGAGAGTCCTTGCTTTGATACCAATTGAAAGTTGACTAGAGAGGGTGAATAGGCAATGACTCTAAAAAATGACACTTAAAAAATAATTTGATCAGAAAAACATAGGGCAGACTACTTCGGTCAGTCAGACTTGTCCGGTAGCGGACAAATCCGGTCCTTGCGGATAAGTCTACTAATCGTGGCGGAGAAAGATCAAACTCAAAAACAAACGGAGACAAAAGACACAGAGATTTTTGACCGAAGTTCAGCTTCACAAAGAAGCCTACGTCTCCGTTGAGGAGTCCATAAAGGACCGAGTTGCACTCAACCCTTAACCTCTCCAAGTGACCACAAAGATCAACTTGATTTTCACTATATCAAGATGGGTGATACAAACCTCCCGGATCTCACCACAATGTCCTTGATGGATTTTGGGCAACACCTAGCCATCTAGGAGACGAATCTCTAAGAGTAATAAGCTCTGCAAGTCCTGCAATGAAAAGATCAAGTGCTCAAAATGAATCACGAGATGAAGGACTCACAATCTCCTCTTCCTTCAATCAAAACCCTAGGGGATTCAATGAAGAACGAGTGAAGGAAGTGAGGTGGATCTTAGAGGGTCTCAGGGCGCAATTCAAAAAGATGTGAATGCTTTTGGTAATTCTAAGACGTGGGGGAAGGGGGATTATATAGATCAATCAAGGATGACCTTCCAAAAATACCAGGAGCGGACTAGTCCGGAGGTCTGGATAAGTCCGGACATCAGGCTCAACAGTAACATTATCATCTCTCTGGAGTCCGCAAAGGGCACGGACAAGTCCTCTAGCGGACTAGTCTAGCCGAGCGGACAAGTCCGGTCAGGCCACGGTGTAACCGCTCTGGAGTCCGCCCGCCCAGTGGACAATTTCGGAGAATAACGGGGTGCTCCAACTCTGGAGTCTGCAGGCCTTGACGGACAAGTCCGAGCCTAGACTAGTCCGTAGGAGTGGACTAGTCCGGCTTTGCCGGAGGGACAACTCTCTGGAGTCCGCAGCTAGGCCAGACATGTTCGGTGTCGGACAAGTCCGGACACCCGGATATGTCTGGAGTGTCTGCGTGCTCCCTCTCTGGAGTCCTGTCACTGAGCGGAAATGTCCGTTACCGGACAAGTCCGGGAAACCGGATAAGTTCAGAGCCAGTGACCAAACACAAATGATTAAGATTAGGATGAAAAGAAAAGGTTTGAGCACTTAACCAATTTTATGACAGAAAATGCTCAACCTCTCTTGATAGTACGGCGGTCCTATGACTCAAGGAAGATACAAATACTAAAAACACCGGAGTCAAAGAGCCAACAATTTTCTCTTCCTTTTTTTGGGGGTGATAATCATTCGAAGACTTTGTCCCGGCACATATACTCACAAAATACCATCAAATGCTTCCATGTTTGTCACAATTCATCCTAAAATCCACAAGAGATCCTAGATGCATTTTCATTAGGAATGCATCGTAATTAAAGACTTGCACTAACAACGATTAAACCAATAGAAGGAACAACGACTAAACTTTGCAAAGACCATACTAATAAAACAAACCGGTATGATCAGATGTTGGCTGAGGTTTGAATGACTTAATGTTGTGGGGCTTGAGACGATGATTCCGACGGTGTCAAAATCACTGAAAACAGAGCTGAGGTGTGGCTGTGGTGAGGCAAACAAGGTGTCCGAGACTGGAATCAGGAAGAGACCTGTGGACACGATATCCGGCTCGGGTCTAAGACTGTCGGGTGTGTGCACACGTGAAACAGAGAACAGACCCCGCGTCACGAGGTTCGACCTGTGACCTCAACCGTTATCTTGACATTGTCGGTGATCTGTGAACGTGCTGTGGGTCACCCTGCTGGTGTCATGTCCAGGCTTCAGGACACGTGCGTGAAGCCCGACAGTGACCCAGCTCTGGGGCACAAGGTAGACACTGTTCGAGCCTGTGGACACGTGACTGTGTCCATGTCCATGTCTGTAGACACGAGGCCGTGACCGAGTCTATGAACACGAGGCTATGACCGTGTTCGTGACCGCGGACATGTGTTCATGATTGTGTCCACGGAGCCGGGACCGTGTTTGGGAACATAAGGCTGGGAGTAGAGCTTGGTGCGAGCGTGAGCGTGTGCATGTGTGTGGCCGGCTCGCAGGGTCATGCGGCCCACTGGTCAGAGACCAGGGCCGCGCCTCTTCTTGTGCACGTGTCGGGGCGTAGTGCGGCACGGTGTCCTGCCGAGGCTTCGCCAAGGCTTGTGGTCATGTAACCATGGCTGTGTCCAAGTCATGTGCTCATGTTTTTGGCCCGGCTGTAGACCTGATCCGTGGTCACGTGGCCGTGACCGTGTCCGGCCTCAGGTCGGAGTCATAGAAAGATGACCGTGTCCAGGCTCCAGGACACATGTGAACGGGTCAGCCGGCAACCATGACAGGGACACGGGCCGACTACCGTGTCCAACCCCCAAGGGTGTGTGTGTGTGCATGGGTGTTTCTGTAATTACAGAAATGAACAGGGGTCTTGGTGTAAAAATGAATAGAATTATTGTGCAAATAAACAGGAAATTATGGAGCTTTCTGCAAAGATTTAATCTAAAGAATTGAAGGGCTTTTCTGTAAAAAGAATGGGACTGAATTGAAAATAGTACAGAAGTCTAGGGTCTGTGTCAAAGTATTTAAATTGAATATTAATATCAAAGAAGTATAGGGTGTGCTTCTGCAAAAAGGGGTTTTACCATCGGCCGGTTGAAACCGTGGCCCCTGTCCAGGGCGCGGTGGACCACAGAGGGGCGCCGGTCCACGCTGTCGCCGTGGATCTCAACGGCGTCCAGGCGGCTAGCCGGCCGGAGGGCTGGGGCTCTGGGCGGAGGAAGGGCAGAGCGGTGCACTGAGCCGCGCGACGGACCCGAGGAAGCCGGGGAGGCGCAGAGAAGCGCTGGCGACGGCAAAGGACGGCACGCCATGGGGGCGCGCGGTGCCAGGTAGCAGGGAGGCCGGGCAGCCTCAAGGCTCCGGCGGAGGAGAGGCAGGGCGGCGCGCCGGAGCTCCCAGAGGGTCCGAAGGAGTCGGAAAGGCGCGGCTCTGAGCTGACGACATCAGGGGGGCAGGCGCGCCATGGTGAAGCGCGGCGTCGAGATGCAGGGGAGACGGGGCGGTTCAAACCTCCGACGCAGGAGAGGCAGGGCGGTGCCGTGATGCTTTCTGGGGGCGCTACGGGTCCGGGTAGGCGTGGCAGCGCGCCGACGATGGTGGAGGGCGGTGCTCGGCGGGGACGCACGGCGGGGCTTGGCTTCGGCCAAGTTAAGCCGGAAATTGGTGCGCTCCGGAGGGAGAACAGACCATGGGGACGATGTGCGCGATGCCGGAAGGGGGCCGCTCGCCGGAGGAGGCGAATTGGGGTGGCGGCTGGCTTCACGAGCTGGAGCGACGACGATTGACAAGGTTGGGTTCGACTCCAGTGCGATTGAGGGGCAGAAAGGCTGAGTCCACGCGCGATGGCGCGCAGGATGGGGACGGCGTGCGCGGCGCAGTGGTCAAGAGGGTACGCGCGGCCGACGAAGAACGCACGGCACGGTAGTGGTCGGCCTCGTGAGCAGGAAGGTGGGCAACATGACGGTGACCAGTGCGAGGAGCAGGGGAGACCGAAGGGGAAAGAGGCAAGACCGAGGCTTGATTTTGATGCGAGGCTGAAGCGGGCACGTGGAGAGGCAGCGGCAGAGGGGAGGGGCTCATGCACGGTGTGTGGCCGGGTGCGTGGCGTCACACGCACCCGCATCCATGCCAGGCGGCGCATGTGGAGTGGAGGGAGGAGAGAGGAGGGCGCCCAGTGTTGGGCTGGCTTGGGCCAGGTGCGAGAGAAAGGGGCAGCAGCCCACACGGTAGAGGACAAGGGGTTGGGCCGGCCAGGGAACGGAGGAGGAGGAGAAAGGAAGGGTGGCCCATGACCAAAATTTGTATTTTGGAATTTGATTTGAATTGAATTTGAAAGAGTTGAATGGATTTTGGAAATCAAGAAATCAAATGGATAAAAGATTCAAATGCAAAACAAGAAAACAAACGGAAAGGAAACAAAAACAAAAAGAGTCAAGCACTTGTCACACTTACAAATTTTAGTATTTTGAAATTTCTTATTAGCAAGGTTTTTAATTTAGTGAGGATTCTTCCTTTTGAAACAGGAAAGAAAAGAGAAGGTGAGAAGGAGAATGAAAATGTTAGGGTGATTTTTAGAATTTTTTTTTGAATTTCATATTTTTAAATTAGTCCTAAAATTTAGGATGTCACAGATCTACCCCACTTAAAAGAAATCTCGTCCTTGAGATTTGCACGATCTATTGACGGGTTGGGATTTTCCTAAGGTTTTCTTGCTCCTCGCAACTGGAGCTTCACGGAGACATCTTTGTTGGCAGTCTGGTTGTTTCGTGTGTACAACAGTATCCTTCTAAGGGTTGTTCTCCATTGTTGCTTTTCGGAAAATTCTGGTCTTCGAAATTATCCTCAAAGGTGGGTTTAATAGGGACTTTTCGTAAATTCCAGAGACAACAATTCACTTATTTATCTTGTCCCTTTTTATGGTCAATGTTACTCATGGGAGCATGCTCTGTCTTATCTTGATCTGTCAGGACGGGACTTCATTGATTATAAATCCGGTCACCCTTATTATTCCTCCGTTTGTATCTTCCAACGTACTATTTTTCTTCGTGGTTGGCTTGGCACTGTTATTAGAGCCTATGTTGATCTCAGTCTTAGTTGGCTGTCTTGTGATCCTGGCATATGACTTTACCATGTCAATTAGCGAAACAAGCTACCCCACTTAAAAATTTTTTTTAACCGGGGGTCACCAAGTACTAGGTTCCATTGTGATCTTCGATACTGATCTTGTTCTAAGCAACATGAATGGGGATCCAACCCGTTAGCTTGCTCCAAGGAGTATGCAGGTAGAATTCTCGAGATTTCCATATGCTGGCAGATTGGTGCATGGTCAAGTATACTGTTTAATTCCATTTGAGGATGGTGCGGTTAACCTTCTATCACAGAACAGAGCATTCTCTTCGTTATCCGGCGGTTCAGGGTACTTAGCTTCCAGTATCATGTCCTATTCTCCCAGATCCAAGGTTCGCATCAACAGGATCAATGAGGTGCAGAATCTCCTGCTACACATAAACCTTTCCTCACAACCTGTTGGTTCCATACGTCCAGGGCAAAATAGTTTGCAACTTCGCCCAGGCCAGGCGGGCATCCTTGTCATACAACTTTGGTGTTGGGATCTGTACCATTGGACTGATAATCACATACTTAAAGGTTTTCCTTGGGGTACATGTTTGACCTTAGTTCCACGATCGTCCTTTCTTAATCCAAATTTTCCAGGTCAACCTTTGCTGTTCAAAGGTGACGATCCTTAACTACATACTTGTAGCTGACAATTCAACAATAATGATGGTGCCATTCTATGCGGTCGATCCGATTTCTTAGCAAGCCTCTGTACATAGAGTTACCCGTACCAACAACACTCAACACGGATAATAAGGTACCTAGCATGCAATTCTAAGTTTTTCAAACAACTCCTAAAACTTAATGCACAACACATTAACCTTACAATACACAATGATAAAATAAAAGCTTAAAAGGAGGTTAATGCACCGAGGCAAGTCTAGGCTTTGCTCACAGTTAGCTTTCTCTACCAAAGGAATAACTCCAAGCTCCTCTTCAGGTGGATCGGGTCCTACATGTGACATGATATGAAAAGTATTGACTTATGCTGTTTTTAATTGTCAAAAGACTCGAATTTAAAGCACATGCGATGATAGCTTTTTATTTCTAAAAGAACACAAATTTAGTTATAAAACTTCTTTAAAATAGTTTTTAAAAATATAAAATATAATTTGAGTTGTTCCTAAAATCAGAAAGGTTATAAAGAAATTTCTGACAAATTTTTAAGATTTATTGAAATCTAATAGATTTGTAATGATTTAAATAGTGTTTAAACACAATAGAAGGCGTATAAAATTATTTTTGATGAAAATAAATATAAAACTTTTATAAAACAGAAAGTTTGATTAAATAAACATAAAAGTAAAATTTTCAAGATTTTATTATACCAAGAATAATGATAATGCATTAATGAAGTATTTAGTGATCTGAATTAATTAAATTAATTTAATGCATAAACTGAAAATTGGTTAACTTCAAAAGGTAGTTCTAGTTAAGAGGGTCCCATCAAAATTTATTTCGTATTTTTATCATTAGGATGATGTTTCTATAGATTTTACAAGATTAAATCAATTTCTGGACAATTAAATAAATCATTTCGCAGTTTAAAGAAATTCCAGCCTTGTTGGGCCTGGCCGCACATTGGGCCACAAAGGCCTGGCCCAGTTAGGGCAGCCACACAGTTGGCCGCAGGGCAGCGGCCACACGGGATCCCGCCCTGTTGACACAAAGGATCCCGGAGGCAGCGCGGACTACCGTGCCCCGGCCATGGTGCGGATGGCCCGCGCGCGGGGGCGCCGCACCAGAGGCGGCCTGCCGGTGGCGGCAGTGGCCTGCCCTTGTACCATAACACGCTGCACGACACGGAAAAACCGGTGAGAGGGTCGCTGAGGCGTGATAATCACCGGAAGGTGGCCATCGGCGTGTGGCAGAGACGAGCGGGCTTCGGCCTGGTCGCGACGGCCCTGCAGCGAACAAAATCCGATTCCGTCTGCTCCAGGAGCTTCAGGGGATTAAGTAGAAGGGCGGGACAGAGGACGTCGTCGTCTGGGAGGCGCGGAGGAGGGCCGTCGTCGTGGAGGCCGGCGGCGAAGCAAGTTCGGCGAGGCTTGGACGTCGGCTCGGTCAATGAAATTCTTTGAAACTTGGTCTCACAGCTTCATCGGGTTCAGAGATGGACGGCACGGAAGAAGATGGCGTCTAGGGAGACGAAATTGAGCTGTCCACTGCGAGGTGGGCGTTGACTCCATGAAAGCCGATGAGAAAGCTTCGATTAGTGGCGAATCCTTGACCAAATCAGAGGGGAAAAACTTTAGATAAGAACCTTATACCCTTGAGTACCTGTAGGCCCGAGGAATCGATGCCTAGTTTACCTATGTTTGCGAATTTGAGAGGAGAACAGCCGGCAGCGGCAAAGGAACTTGGTTGGGGCAACTTTGAAATCTGGCCAACTCGGAGGGGGAGGAGGTGAGCTGAGGTGTTGGGAACGTTGAGCAAGGAGGGCGCAGCTGCTTGTCGAAGCAGGAGCGCTGGAGCGGCTTGGAGGGGGCCGCTCCATGGCGGCTCGTCTGGGCTCCGGCAAGAGAGACAGAGATGGTGAGAGAGAGATGTCGGCTAGAGGTGAGGAACTCGTAGTAACTCGGGGAGGGGACACGTATCGGCTTTGTGGAAGGGATCAGGAGGTCGTGGCACGCAGGCACGGGAACGGGGGCGCAGGCGATCGGCACCTGGAGGAGGTAGAAGACGCGCAGTGAGGCTGACAGGTGGGTCCCGCATGCTAGGGAGATCCCCTCAAAGCTTAAGAAGTAAGGGTTTTGGAACTAGAAAAACGATTAGCAAAGGGACTCGGATTTGGTTGAAAGTTTGCATGACTGTCCTCCAGAATGAGTTATAACCCTTAAACAACATGCACAATACGAATCTAAGTGAGATGGAAGATATTGAATTTAGAAGATAGTTAACCGATAAGGAGACTTGGAAAAGCTGCTGGAAGCAGATTAGTTTACCATTTTTCGGATGTCCAAAAAGAATATTTCCAGTGCTCTGAACATGTTGAAACTTGGGGAAATAGTTTTGTATCTTATGGTATCCATTCTAACCAACATACACACGCTGATTCGATAGGAATTGGAAGATATGAAATTTCGAAAATGGTTAACTGATAAGGGAGTTTCTGAAACCTCTGAAAAACAGAGCAGACTACCATTATCCGTGGTGTAAAAGAAACACTCCCCGAACTCCGATTGGAACGAACCTTGGTAGGATTGCTCTCCAACATGGAATATACAACATAGATCACATGCACAAGATTTTGTTAAAGGAGATAGAAGATATGTGATTTCGAAATTGTCTAACTGATAAGGAGTCTTTGGAAAATCCTGTGAAACAGATCAGCTAACCGAATTCTAAGGTCCAAAAGCAATACTTCCACCACTTTGCAAGAAGAGAGAGTACCTCAAAAGGAACAAATTTGTCTTTGGAGTCAAGACGAAATTTGCATTGGATTTAATCCGGCAACAGTCACAAGACAAGTGATTGTTAAGAATCTGAGAAAATGGTCAGCCAAGCTTAATGCTTAATCAATTTGGGAGCCAAGAAAAGAATAGAAAACAAGCCCAAAATTGCTCAAAACTTTGTAGAAAGTTTCCTAAATATGTGGTCTATAACATAAACCACATGCACAGGTCCTTGCCAAGAAGGATAAAAGATATATAACTTTGAAATTGGCTAACTGGTAAGGACACAGTCCTATCTGCTGAAGGCAGATTATTTAGTCATATTTTGATGTCTTCAAAGAGTACCTCTAGAGCCCTGAAATTTCTGAAACTTGGCAAGATGACAGAGAGATTTGGGATGAACAACTTTCGTATTTGGCGCAAGTAAAATTTCGAACTAGATTTGAATTTACAGAATTTTAGAAGAAGGCTACTTGTTAAGGAAACAGGATTTGGATTGGGGCCTATTTTGAAAAGAACCTAAGTATCTTCTTACATTCAAGTATTTGTAAAACTTTTCAAAGGAAGATTTTTTTTTATTTCACAACCTTTCTTTGAAAATTTTGAACTCGCATTCTGAAATTCAAGCTGAAATACGATCTAGCAGTAATTGATTAAATCTTTTTTGAGCTCGGATTCCATAATTTCGGACTTAAACAGTTTGGCTTATAAATTCCAAAACACGAAGTGTTACAACGAGGAGGGGTGACGCCGATTGATGAGGTTGGGTTCGACTCCAGTGGGATTGAGGGACAGGACGACGACTCCCTGCTCATAAAGCCGACCACCACCGCGCACCGTCCGTTCTTCGTTGGCCGCACGCGCCATCCTGGCCGTCGCGCCGCACCACCCGAGCCCCGCGCCTCTGCTCCGTGACGCGCCGCCGTCCGCATCGACGTCTCCAACCCGAGCTGCAGCGCGCCGTCCTCTCGTCGTCGCTGCGCCACCGCGATTCCCCTTTGCTCCAGACCCGCTGCACCACCACCCCTGCCTGCGCCATCCATTGGTCTAACAGACCCGGCCAAAGCCGAGCTCAGACATGCGTCCCCGTCGCGCGCCACTCTTGCTCTCCGTCGACGGCGCGGAACGGCTACTCCCCGGCTCCCTTGAGCCCGTGGAGAGGTTCAGCATGCTGCTGTCAAGCTCCTCTAACCAATCGCGAGGTCTGTCAATCCCACACGGGCCGTCTTGCCGTGCGCCGCCGCCGTGCTCTGCTCCGTTCCACCTCCAGAGCTCGTCGTCGCCTCCCCGGCCGTGCGGCATCCACCAGAAGGTTCAGCACGTCGCCCTGCCGCTCCTCCACCCAAGGCCTGAAGCCCTCTCCACCGCGCCCACGCCTTGGTGGTGAGTGCCATTGCCGCGCACCGCCTGTCCACCACCGCCGGCATGCTGCAGCGTCTCCCCGGCTCGATTGAGCTCACGACGAGGAGCACCACTCTGCCCTCTTCCTCACGGCGCCCGATTTCGAGCCTCCCCGATGCCGCTGCTGCCCTAGCGCAGCGCATGGCCACCATGTGCCTCCTCTGCCCGCCGCCGGCGCACTGTGGTCCATCCTCGGCACACCTGACACCATGGGGAGGATCCCCGCATCACCCTGCCTCTTCCCCGCCTTAGCACCTAGCCTCTCTGGCCGGCTTGCCGCCTCGGCTCCGCCGGTGTCCACAGTAGAGTGCGAGGACCGGCCCCTGGCCGTGGTCCGCTGGAGTCGTGGACTCAGTCCACTGTCCTCGGTTGGGAAACGGCTCATCCAAACTCATACCTACAAGACCCGGACTTTTGTATTATTTACAGTATAGTCCCATTCTTTTCACACTAAGCCCCTGTACTCTCCGTAATTACATCTTAGTCACTGACACCATCTATACTAGCGTCAGATAACCCCAAAAACCTTCTAATAACTACCGTCGAGTCCTTGGAAGCCCAATTCCTCGCATATTGGTCCCTGCTACCTATTCTCTAATTTACAGAATGGCCCTCATGAGCATTCTGTTAATTAGAGTTGAGGCCCAATAACCCTCTAACCTCCACAAATAAGCGCACACACAGCCCCCTAGCTTTGGACACGGACACAGCCCACGTGTCCACGGACACGACCACCGCCCACATGTCCACGTGTCCCCAGACACGATCACAGCCCACGTGTCCACATGTCCACGGACACATCACAGTCCTCGTGTCCACGGACGCGGTCACAGCCCTCGTGTCCACGTGTCCACAGACACGATCACAGCCCACGTGTCCACGGACGTGGTCACAGTTCACGTGTCCGCGGACACGTCACAGTTCACATGTCCACGGACACGTCACAGTTCATGTGTCCCCGGAACGCGGTCACAGTTCCCGTCTCCACGTGTCCACAGACACGTCACAGTCCACGTGTCCACACGTCACAGTTCACATGTCCACGTGTCCACGGACACGTCACAGTCCACGTGTCCACGGACGCGGTCACAGTACACGTGTCCACCCACACGTCACAGTCTTCGTGTCCACGAATGCGGTCACAGTCCACGTGTCCACGGACACGTCACAACCCACGTGTCCACGTGTCCATAGACATGGTCACAGTTCACGTGTCCACGGAACGCGGTCACAGTTCATGTGTCCACGGACACGTCACAGTCCACGTGTCCCCGTGTCCATGGACACGGTCAGAGTCCACGTGTCCACGGACACGATCACAGCTCACATGTTCACGTGTCTACGAACACGTCACAGCACTCTGTGTCCACGAAGAAATCCCCAATTCTGGACACCCGTGTGTCCAAAGGCCGTGGACACAGGTCGAACCACATGTCCACAGGATTTTTCCCGATTCTGGACACGCAGGTGTCTAGAAGCCGTGGACACAGGCCGAGCCATGTGTCCATGTAGCCTTTGCCAGTTTCTGGGCACAGACCAGCTGGCAACATCACCACGAGGTTTGTCCATTGTTTCACGCCTACACACACCTGACAGCTGTGGACACATGCCGGGTAGCGTGTCCACGGGGGAGGGGGGTGGGATTTCCTGTTTTTCATCGTGAACACCTTGTTCGTCTCACCACCGCCACACCTCAACTCTGTTTTTAGTGATTTTGACATCGTTGGAACCGTTGTCTCGAGCTCCACCACATCAAGTCATTCAAACCTCAACCAACATCCGATCTTGCTGGTTTGTTTTAATAGTAAGTTCTTCGTAGAGTTTAATCGTTGTTCCTTCTATTTGTTTTATCATTGTTGGTGCAAGTCTTTAATTATGATGCACCTCTAGGCATAGATTCATAAAAGCTAGTGTGCACCCCATCATAGCATGACTTCATTATTTAGCATACATTAGTATTAATACCCATGTTAGCACTAAGTAATCTAGTCTAAGGTTAGAATCCTTTGATTAGTAGTTAAATACAAATAGCTAAATATTAGAAAGTAAGTGATTACTTAGATAGCAGCCCATAAGCATCCTGCCATGCATTAACTCATGCAATAGCACGCAATAGCACATGTACCACTTGCTAGTTTTAGTAGTTTAATTACACAAATTAAACTAGGTAATTGATCATTAAACACCTAGGATGATGCACCCACCTATGTATAAATTAGATAATTAACAATGGCGCTATGCCTACACCGCACCATAGTTGACGTCATCCTCTTAATGTGGTAGTTTAGTCGTAATTGTAGAGTCAAGTAATTAGTCACTAGGAAGCACATGCAACACGTCGGCCCACACTAGTGTACGTGCTGCCTATTTAACATTAATGGTATAACTACAAGAATAACTCAATAGCTAATTATTAGCCACTTAGTAATTATTAAGATCACCTACATAATAGAAAGTAAATGTTGAATAGCCGCATATACACCTTACCTGCATTAGTGCACGTAAGCGCCAGTGAACCATAATAATTTAGCTATAAGCCCAGAATCCTATAATTAATCTCTACACACTAGAGGTTACATACTAGGAACTAGATAACTAAATGGTACACTATACACTCCACATATCCGCAACTTATGCCAACATACCTGTGCATACACTTGCATGCGATGTGCATGAACGATTGTCATGCAACGTCGTATGGGCCAGGTGCACGTGCACCATGGCCTAACCATGGCACCCATACTGTGGTGTCGTCTTTCGCAGTAGTCTTATTAGGCTTTCTTCGCGTAGATAGCACTGAGTGTAAGGAAGATTCAAGCTTCAAGAGGAGCCAGAAGGTCAGCGTGTGAAGAGAAGTACGAGGATTTGGATGCGGAGCCAGAGATAGAAGACTGAAATCTTTATGAAGAAGCCTCCGACCTCAAGCTCCGAAGATTAGGAGTTTGCAGAAAAGCTCTAACCCCTTGATCATATTGAACCTATATTTTGTTAATGCTCCTATAGTGCCTATCTAATACTGCTATGCATAATATTTTGATTTAACACATTGTGTTAGTTGTGATCCTGCTTGATTGATTGTTTTATCGATATTATTGTCAGTTACTAGACATTAATATTGAGTACCTTGATTACCCATTGACAATACCCTCCTTGTCAACCATAGATCTTCCGTCTTTAAATACTTTTAAAGAACGGAGAGTTGCCTTGTTTAGTAAAATGCTTAGGACCCCAATTGCGGTGTCTCGCAACGTTACACCATACACCATTTATTTACAAAATACGTTAAACTATGTTTGGTGGTGTGTGTAAATAAAACAGGATGGGATTAGTGCAACTGGTGCTAGGTGAAGATAGGTGATTCTGGTCGTGGGGTGGGGCTCACAAGAGGTGATGGTGATAGGTGTATAGTCTTCGGTGTAGTCCACCTGCCGTGGACGAGTCCGCCACCCCCGTCATATAAGGATCGGTTCGTTAGCTCTCGACTTAGCAATTTTCGTGCAACCACAGAACCTGTATATTTTGGGCGGGACTTATCCTTGCTATGTAGGTTTTTCACATCGAGCCACTAGGAGATCGAAGTGACACAAGAGGCCAAGAGCAAGGCGTGAGATAACTCGCTACCCGGCTTTCGACCATGTAATTGCTCACGTCATAGGACCATAAGCCGACGGATATAGCCTCTGGTTTGGTAATATCCGGTGTAGTAGGGGACCAGGAAAAGACGTGACTATAGTAAATCTTCACGATCTGGCTCCGAGAATGTACCGTCACGTCAACGGGAGTGAAACCCCGACGGATAGCCCCTGGATGCTTCTTGGGTGAAATCTGTGGAAACCTATGTTGTTGTGGGGTAAGCGTTATGCAACTCTGTTGATCAAGAGTAGCATAACCTGTGGGTATAGTGTCCAACGTCTGCAGAGTGTAAAATTCTTCTAGATAGGCCGTTGTCATGGTATTAGCATGCTATTTGTTCGGGTACCCTACAATTAGTTTTCTATGATATCCTTGGCGTATGAGTGGGTGTAGGTGTCCGTGTTTTGAAGTGTCTGGATAGAATAGTGGAGGCCCTTCCCGTTAAAATTTGAAAACTGACGGGAATGGTTTATGCTCCTTCAGGTCCAACCTACTAAAATATAGACAACAAATGTTTTCACTCCACTTTAAAAATCTTTTGTAGTGAACCCTGCATAAAAACTGGTGTATCGCAAAAATTGAACCCTGTAGCCTGATCTTTGCTACAACCAAATGTGCATCTAAACATATAGCCTTGACTAGTGTTAGAGCTTGCTAAGTACCTTATGTACTCACCTGCTTGCATTTGTGGTTTTAGACAGAGAGGACCGCATAGGTGACGACGTGCTGGGTTTTCGTTCTGCTTCCCAAGTCTGCTTGTGGCTTTGGGCCTTTGTGTTTCGTTGCTTGCTTCGCTTTTGGTGATCGATCGGTGTTGGATCACAGAGATCCTCACCGCGTGCCGCTAAAATTTTTGTCTCAGGTATCTTTTTTTTCTTTTCAAAGTATGCTTTCGATATACATTCTGTTGTGTTGTGCGTATCAGCTACTGATCCAGAGACTGATACGTGTATCACAGTGCATTCCGAAAACGGGGTGCGACACAGAGCCAAAAGGAGACGCGGCGAGGCTCCCCGTTGTTGCCGGATTTTGCAGAAAACCGACCATCTGTCAAAAACTCGAACAAGAAAGGGGAAACTTTGATTTCGTCCGATCCCATAGTGGAGGAAGGAAGCTAGGGCACTAGGATTCGAGGAGGGCAGGGCGCATCTCCTCATCAGGAAGGGGGGCTGGGGCGGCTTGGTCCAGGCTCTCTGCGGTGACGAACAGGAAGGCAGTGGCAGCCAGCTTCAGTGAGGAATGAGAGAGAGGAGCGAGAGGGCAACTCGGCCGTAGGAGTCGTGGACATGGGGTGGCTGCCGTGTCCGCACGACGACCACCCCCAGGGCACGCATTGCGCATGCACGCAGCACGCATGGCACCTGGGGGATGCGGTGGCATCCTGAGGTTGGGGATGAGTGAGCAGTGAGTCTGACAGGCGGGTCCCGCTTTCTTTTTCTTTTGCCTGATTTTCTGAATTCCTGCGTTGTGCTCTGCTTTTACTCCGAAAATTGCGCTTCCCGAGCTCAAAATTTTTTGAAACTTGCAGGGTGGTAAATCTTTTCAAATGGAATATATTTATTTTTGGGTCAAGTTCAAAATAGAAATAAATAAAAAGTTAATGAATTTCAAAGACAGGCAAGCCTTTTGAGAAAATTAATTTATTTGAAACCTTTAAACATCAAATAAAATTTTACAAAAACTTCTAAAGTTCGAGTTTTGCATGAAATTTCAAGAGAATTTTGTTTCACATCATTTCATTGAAAATTTTGAACGCACATTTTTAAATTTGAACTAAATTTTTGAAACTACTTGGAATTGTTTTAAATTCTTTTTGAGCTCGGTTTCCGTGATTTCAGACATGAACAATTGGCTCTTTTATGTCAAAACACTAAGTGTTACATAAAAGACCTTGTTATTCATCTATGTGTTGAAACTTGAAAGCGAAAAAGAACCTAACCATTTCAGTGACCCACCAACCACACAGTCTTGGTCGCGCGGGAAAGAAGCAAATCATCAATCAGAGTACTAGCTGTATAGCCTGTATTTTGCACCATCTATTATTACTTCTTCCATCCCAAAATAAATTTTACATTTGGGTTTCATGCCATCAAACTTTGACCAATAATTAGGTGCAATTTTAAAATCATCATTAATAAATATTTTCATAATATATATATAATTTATATTATTAAAATTAATTAAATTTATCAAAATTATCGATAAAAGATAAGTTTGACTAAATCTTAGATGTAAAATTATTTTGGAACACATGTAATACCTTGTGTGAGCATTTATAATGTCGATTGGATATAATCTGGCTAACAATATTTCCAGCTGGGGCACCACAAATTTGGTAATCCCTCCGTTCCAAAATAAGTGACGTTTTGACTTTTTAAAATCATCGTTTGACCATTCCTCTTATTCAAAAAAATTACAAAAATACAAAAATAAACAACTCAATCTTAAAGTACTTCTAATAATTAATCATTTCACAATAAAATAAATAATATTTTAAAAAAATGGATAAGACGAATAGTCGAGGGTAGATGTTTGAAAATCTAAAAAATACTTATTTTGGAACGGAGGGAGCAATATTTAAATATATAATATATATATTTATTGTGCACCATATATTATTACCTATTTTGAGCGTGTATAATTTCGATTGCATGTAATGGCCAATAAATATTTCCAGCTGGGGCACCTCAAATTTGGTAACCTTTAAACATCCAATATATATGATTTTACTAACCCTTATGAAGTGTATCTCTGCTCTTTATGGGAAAGATCATGCCAGTCTGGAGTATCTTGTAGCCGACCTGTATAAATTAAGTGGTATCGGTCTAGATCATCTTCACCAGCCACAGCATCGGACAGTAGTTTTGCAAGATTTCCCCTCAGCACTTCGCCACCAACCATGGCCAAGCACTCCATCCTCGTCACCATTCCCTTCCTTGTCGCCATCATGGTGGCCTCTCCTGCCACCACTGCCTCGCCGGCTAGCCGTCCTACGCCACCAGCCGCCGCGCCCCAGGCTAACTCGTCGACGCCGGCGGTGCTGCTGCCAGCGTCGGACACGCCATCGGCGTACGACATGCTGCAGCAGTACAACCTCTCTGTGGGCATCCTGCCGGAGGGCGTGACGGGGTACGTCCTCCACCCGGACGGAAGCTTCGAGGTGAACCTCCCGTCGGACTGTAATGTCCGCGCCGGCGGCCTGAAGGTCCAGTACAGAAGCGTCATCACAGGGTACATCCAGACCCAGTCGATCACTGACCTGGACGGGGTGCGGGTTAAGGAGCTCGTGTGGATCGACATCACCAAGGTCAGCGCGGCCAATGGCCAGCTCAAATTCGTCGCCGGCGGGATAACCAAGTCGTTCCCCATGGACAAATTCGTCAAAAGCCCCCAGTGTAACTGAGGAGGCTTTAGCCTTTAGCCTTTAGGTTATTAGGCAGAACCAGGCAGGACGTCGCGGGCCGTATGGCCTCGATCTTAGGGTAGTTTTGCTTGTTTGCTAGATGCTCTAGGATTGATTTTTAGATTTAAGAAGAATATGAATCGATGTTTCCATTTAGACATTTCTCGACATGTTTCTTTGCCATCTCCAGGGTTCATGATGTAAAAGGAATTAATAGAAGGAATGGAAAAGTATTGGGTTTCAGTGATTTAGTACGATAAGGACCTGAATGAAAAAGGATTAAAATGTGTGTGAAAGGATATCATCGAGACATGCAAAAAAGAAAAAAACTCATGTAAATGGAAAGTCCTGAATGCCACGATACACTACAGACAATTAGATACAGGAATGGGGATAATGCTAAACGAAATTTGACTTCATAGTTGTATTGGCATTCGCTAGGCTCAAGCTTATTTTTTATTGAGTAACTGGTTTCACACGCATTTTTTGAAAAGAAAAACATATTTACATCCTTACGAGTACTATGTTGATTCTTTGCGTCAGCAAAAATTCTATATACACATCATGTGAACGATCCTCTGGCTCAGTTGGTTAATTGTATCTACTGGTAGTCCTCAGATCCTTGGTCGACTCCTATTAGACCGGATTTTAGGTTGGATCAAGTTAAATAAAATCTATTTAAATGTCTTAACGTAAAGCACATAGAGTATCTAAGACATGACCTAAATCTTTTGTTGGTCATACGTGACATGGTGCCACTGTAGTGGGACAAGGTACGCGCGAGTGCTACCCGACGCCATCCACTCCTACCTGTTCACGTAGTTCGCGGAAGCCATGGACCTCATGCTGTGGATCAAGGACCTCATCGCCTGAAGCACTGCTTAGATCATTTGGGTGGGCCGGAGGCCCGGAGAATTGGGTACCTATCGAGCAGATAAGAGATGATCCTAAGCTCCTGCTACTGGTGGGTGAGTATGGGGGATGCATCATGTATCCCAGTGACGTGGATTGGTCGCGCGAGCTGATACAAGTGGTCTAGTACTAGTACTAGTAGGATGATGTTGACAACTGGTAATTAATCATTTTAATCTGTTGCATTTGATGATGAGCATCAAACTTATTTTCGACCCCTCTTATGTTGTTAAAGTTGTTCTAATTTTTTTTTAAAAAAAAGTAAAAATAGATTTGATCGAACATAAATAGATGTAAAATTATTTCGGGGCAAAGCGAGTATCAATTCCTTGATTAAGACTGATTGTGCAGATGCCCATATGAATGTATTATTATGTCATTGTCATTTTGGCGGTTCCTTCGATTCTCAATTGATGAATGTAAGTGAAGGAGGGAAGAAACAATTAGTTAGGTCACTCTTGGGAGGAATCCATAGATGTCAATGTCAATTTCTGTGTGAATGGCATGAATAGTACGTGTCGGTCCTCTAATGACCTTGCTTAGTGAGTGTATGTCGACCCTGTTCATGTTCATTTCATGGCTCCAATAAAGTCCAGTCTTATTCCAATTTATTATGGCAATGAATATCGTTGTCTCCGCCTCATCCTTTCAATTTTAATTTGCTTGTGCTATTTTCACTCACATAAATGTTGATGGTCGTCACATCCTTCCCCCCTCATCATTCATCTAATTGATTTCTATCACCATTCTCCACCCCAGACATGACCACTCCAACGTCGTGCAAATAGTGCTACGGAAGTTGTGCGCTTAGAGAAGTTGGGCTGAAATAAATCGCAATTACTAAAATTACTAAAGCCAAATAGCATGCAAATAGGATTAGGTCTCTCGGCAGACGACTGTTCGCCTATTTGGCAACTGGTAGGTGGACCCATATATAATTGGGCGCCCACTCTCCCAGTAGTCGAGCAGTCTGCCAAGGGGCTCGATCCATGCAAATTGGGTGCATTTGTAGTGGCAGGCCGCTTAAATAACCGTCACAACAAATATTGCATTTACAATACAATTTCTTAAGTGGCTCACAATTAGAAATTCACCATATTTGTATTGGAAGACACTCAAGTGGCCCACCATTGTATAACCTTTAAATTCAGTAGCACTTTTTTTTTATTGATTTCTACTCTTTCTTCATTCTGTTTTTGCTTATATAATGCAAATTCATGCCTAAGTGTAGGACAGGTGGTGAGGAAGAGGGGGAAGAAGGCTCATTTTTTTTTGCATGTAAATGAGCAGTTGCATATGGATAGACTTTGGATGTACAACTGGCAAAGATTCAAGACTCCCTTGTCACTGAAGTCATTCATCGACTGATTTCTCATTTCCTGCTTGGTGTTTTAAGTCAAAACATTTTGCTCTCAAATTGAAAGAAGAAATTGATTTTTGTTAGAAAATGGAACAAACTCTCCCTGCCACACAACATTTTTGATATTACAAATGTCCAGCCGTGGCGCGGATGAATAAAGGGAACAAAAGATGCAAATAAATTATTGCTAACAAAGTCTACTACTAAATTTCCATCCATGAGTAGTAAGCATCTCCAGTGTCATGGATTCCAATGTTCTGCTCGCCAATCAGAAGGATTCATCTGTCTTGTCATCAAACTTTTGCAGCGCCCAAAAGTGTATTCAATATGTTACTCTGAAAAAGACTCAAAAAAGATGAGTGTTTGCAATTTTCAAAAATTAGATCATACGACATCTCTAAATTGTCTAACATAGACCAGTCACCCCAACCAAGATCATACTTTTCTCATTTTTCGAAATTTAAGAACCAACTCCCTAGCATGTGCGAGATCCATCTTGATGAGGTTAGCGCAACCAGATTGTCCTTGCATATTTACAGTGTTGTTTGAATTTTCTCATACTTGTTGCTGATTGTTTTAGGGAGCTACTTACGATGAAAGAGCTAGAAATGTTCGTTTGGGGTGAATTTTTGAAAGAGCTCTTGGAGATGCTCTTACTAAGATTTTTTGGAAAAAAAGAAGAGTATCACATCCGACCAAATACCTTATTTTCCGGTACACCTAGCTACACCAGGTCGTCCGACAAGTCGCTTGCCACCATACTCACTGCACCGGGCTATGAACTGGGCGGTGCGTATAATGAGGTCGTGGGCGTCGTCGAACACAGGAACGGCATAGAATCCGTGGATGGCATTCGGGTACACGATCACCTCCACGTCCTTGCCCTTCAGCCGCAGCATATGGCCGTATCGCCGCTGCCAGTCCTGCAGCGGGTCGTATCCACCAACGGCAAGCAACACCGGTGGAAACGCCGGTGAGTCGATACCGGCGGCAGCAGCCGGGGCGTCGAAATTAGCGGCTTCATGGGCGCGGTTGGCACCGGGTGGCAACAAGGCGCGCCACATCCAGTCGGTACGGGCGATGGAGACGATGGGGACGGCGCCGTCGAGGCGGAGCTCGGAGGGCGTCCTCTCCTCGCCGCCGAAGAAGGGTTGGATGGCGATGACGCCGGCGAGCTGGACGTTCGTGAATGTGGAAACGTCCGTGGCGTAGCGGCGTGCGACGTGGTGGGCGATGTTGGCGCCCGCGCTGTCGCCCGCGAGGAAGCAGCGGCCCACGTCGAGCTGGACTTGCACGGGGTGGTTTTTAGGGTCTTCGAGGAAGCGGAGCGCCGCGAACCCGTCGTCATAAGGCACCGGGAACCGGTGCTCCGGCGAGCGGCGGTAGTCCACGGAGAGCACGGCTGCCTTGGCGTGCCAAGCGATGCGGCGGCACGGTGTCTCGAAGCACAGGGACGCGGCGGAAAGAAACGCGAACCCGCCGCCGTGGAAGAACACGATCACAGGGAGGGGCTTGCCGGTGATGGCCGGATGGAAGAGTCTCGCGCGGAGGTGGAGGCTCGGGTCGATGACGATGTCCCGTGTGGCGACGCCGCGCCACGGGAAGGAGATGGCGGGAACGCGCGGGTCGAGCAGAGAGAGCACGCCGCGGTTGACCGTGCCGTCGGCTCGGCGGGTGGCGTCCGCAACCCAGTCGACGAAACGGAGGAGGATGCGGCTGGGGCACGACATTGGCCTCGTTTTGCTCTGCAGAGCGGCCTCCGCCACCATGACCGTGGACGAGGCGCTCATGCTGGTGGCACTGATTGCGGTGGAGTCCCTGCGAGTCTGCTAGTATTTATCATGGCCAGGGGCCAGGGGCCCAGGGCTGAAGCTTACCGTGGGTTTCGTTAAGCTCTGCCAAATAAATACTACCTGATATTATTGATTTTTGTACTCTAGACTACTCCCTCTGTTCCAATTCAAGTGTCGTTTTAAAAAACTCACAACACGGCTCCCAATGAACCAGCTATTTTACGCTCTTACCCTTGCTCCTGCATCTGACTCTTTCTTCTTCCTCGCTCCCTCTCGATCCCATCGAGCCTGCCTACGCCACAAGATCCAAGGGGAAGGAGCTCGTCAGGGCGTCGTCGTGCCGCTCGTCGGATGGGTTGCTGGGCCGCTCCTCTTCGAGGATGCCGTCACGCCGCTCATCATCGGGGTGGTTGCCGCGCCGCTCCACTTCGGGGCCGCCGCCGCGCAGCTCCTCGTCGTCGTCCTCGCGCCACCGTGCCTCGTCGTCATCCTCGAGCCGCCGCACCTCCTCGTCGTTGTCCTCACGCTCGTCCTTGTGCTGCCACGCCTCCTCGTCATCCTTGCGCCGCTGCGCCTCGTTGTGTGGAGACCGGAGCTCGAAGCGGAGTGTCGGCGGAAGGGGATCGGAGCTCTGTCGCGATGGGGGTGGAGAGCAAGCTTGAAGCGGAGGTCGTCAGCGGGGCAGCAGGATCTAGTCGCCCGAGAGGCCGCAAAGGTGGGGATAGGAACAGGTGGAGAGGCCGAGAGGCGGGCAGGCGAGGGCGCCATTTACAAAGCCCATTCTGCGACACTCTTTGTGGGACAAAATTTGAATCTTTCCGTGACAATTTTTTTGGATGGAGGGAGTACTTTTCAGTTCGGTGTTGACTTTACTCAAATACGCAACTAAAACTTTAATCACCATCAAGATTTCTTTTCAGTTCAGCGTAGAATTTACTCAAATACTCAACTAAAACTTGAATCAAGTTCAAGATTCAATCTTGCCAAGTTAGAATTATCTCTGCTCATCTAATACAAAGAGTATGGGCAGGAAGAGGCACAAACGAATTTTTTGCACCATATATATGATAATGCTCCTTTATCTTATTTATCATGATAAAAACACCTAATTCATCTCATGGAGTTTAATATATATAATTTAACACAGTTTTATCAGACAATCTCTACAATGTGTATTATTTTTATTTGTCGGACAGTGATCCCAAAATTATATTATTCATGAATGAAAAAATATTGGCTATATGATACTACAAGTAATATACTCCCACCATTTTTAAATTGATGTCGCTGTTGACTTTTAATTTCAGCTTTGACCTTTCGTCTTATTCAATTTTCTCAATATACTTTTCTCTCTTCCTTACACAATTTTCTCGCTTCTCAATCATTTTTCTCTCTTCCCAATGTAACTTTCTCACTTTGTAATATACTTTTCTCTCTTCCTAACATAAACTTCTTACTTCTAAATATACTTTTTATAGTTTGTATGGTTACATATATATTTTTTTTACTTGCACTAAAAAGTGAAAGTGCATCTACACACTTAGTGGGTTTTGGTGAATTGAATGACAACATGATTAAAAGACTAATATTATTTGTTGAGTTGATGAGCAGATTGTTAGTCTTAAAAGAGTATTGAAATATCTTGATTCATGATGACTGTCATATACCTTTTAATCAAGAATACATTGATCCCAAGTCAAAGTGAAGTTGTTACAAGCCAAGAGAGAGATCAAGACTTATGATGAATCAAATTAAAGATCTCTACATGAAGCTACTTAACTTGCAAAGATTGAAATTGATGTCAAGGAAGCCAAGAGAGGTTGTGCTAAGCAAAAATGAGATCAAGAATTATGATGAATTATAATTAAAATCGCAACCAAAAGGCCCTTGGTTTGTGAAGTTGACATCAAAGAATTTATGAAGCATTCATTGAAGATACAAGGCAACATTAGTGGAAAGGTGAAGGATTAACTTGACGGTGTCGTGATGGACCGGGAAAGGGAGAAGGGCCAGAAGGAGTCTTGGCGCCGAAGAACCTTAGTACCGGAAAAGGACAAGTTGAGTTGAATCGTGATGGACCTTTCAAGCTACAAGGAGTCATATTTTGCTAAGTGTTGATATTCTATTGAAAAAGAAGAAAAGAAGTATCTTGGAAGCATTTAGTAGATATTGATCACATGGATTGAAAGTTTCCAAGATTACTAGCTAAAAACGGAGTAGCTCATGCAAAATGTGTATTGCTCATCCTCAAGAAGCAATTTTATAAAGAAGTGGCAAGATTCAAGAATCGAAGCTCAAGTGTTCATTATAGCTTTTTATTTATTTTTTGAGTATAGATATGCTGCTCTATTAAGAGGGATGCAACATAGATTAAAACATAATCTCAGTGCTCATGGACATCCAAGTGAAAAGAGAGAAACACAATGGCCATACACCTTCACAAGTTTTGTTGAGACAGAAAAGTCGGCTGTTCCGGTTCTCCAAACTGAAAGTTCGGTTCTGACAGTTTTTAGCAAAATCAGCGAAGTCTCCACCGAAGTGTCCGACACTTTCTCAGAGTGTCCGAACAGCCCTCTCTGTGGTCGAGGTTTTATCCTCCGGAGTGTCCGGCACTTTGCCGGAGTTCCCAAACTGGAAATTCCAGTTCAATGAATCGGAAGTCCTGGTTTTTCTTGGGTTGTGTCTAACGGCTAGTTTCTTTTGAAAACCGGAAGTTCCGGTTGGTAAACCGAAAGTTTCGATTTTCCCAGTTTCAGTCCCAATGGCTAGTTTTTGAGGGAGTGGTTTAGATACCTCCTCTCTTCCCTTAGTGGTTGGTGCTGGTGTTGCCCACGTCCATAACTAAGCCAAAGCATTCTAGAGTTCTCTCTAACCCCTCTTTGTGAGGCTTGTGTGATTTATGAGAAATCATAAGTGTTAGGCTGAGAGATTGCTTTTTGAGAGCACGTTTGAGCACTCCCATCCATTGAGCACTTGAGCATTAAGTTACAAATCTGTGAGCATTTGTTACCCTTGGAGGTGAAGCCTCCTAGATGGCTAGGCGCCGCCCGATGAGCCACCAAGCTTGTGGTGTGCCACGGAAAAGTTTGTGAAGGCCCGCTTCGTCTCCGCAAGGGAAGAAACAAGATAGTGATTTGAGGGAAGTAGTTGAAAGAGACCCGGCTTGGAGTTGCCTTGTGAGCAGCTCAAGCTTTCTCAACGGAGACGTAGACAACTTGGGAGCAAGTCGTTGAACTTCGGTGAAACAATTCCTCGTGTCCTTGCTTTAATTTGCATTTCTTGTTTCATTAAGTTGTGATTGTGACTAACCCTTGATTCTCTGTGAATCAAGTAACTCTCTTGTTCCTTGTACTCTTTTAGGGGTGCTTTGCATGTTTCTCGAGAAATCTCTCAAAGTTCAGGTTTATCCCTCTGTCTCGAGAAAACCGAAAGTTCCGGTATCATAAACCGAAAGTTTCAGTTTAGGCGTTTACTTACTATGCTATCTAGGCAAAATCAGAAGTTTCGGTTTTGACAGTTTTAATTTCCGCTGCAAGTTTGTGTTAATTTTCAGGAACGCCTATTCACCCCCTTCTAGGCGACATCTAGGTCTTTTCAATTGGTATCAGAGCAAAGACTCACTTTCAAGCTCAACCGCCGTGAGAAAAGATGTCAATGGGAGGTGATCTTGAAGAAATAGTGTTAAATTCTTGCAATTATAAATTATGGTGCTCTTATATGCTCAATGTATTTAAAGCTATAGATCCTTTCTTGTTGAACATTTTGGATACAAGTATTCTTCCTATTGATTTTGACTATGATAACTGAAAAAACTTAACCCAAGAGGAAGTAATACTCTCTCAATGCAATGCTCAAGCAAATTATGCTATGTCTAGTACTTTAAGTCCAGATGTCTTTGACAAGCTTATCAAGGAGCATGGTTACATTGATGATGCTCACCTTCTTTGGGTGTCTCTAAAAGAAGCTTTTGGCAAAAATGATGATGTTGAAGCTCAATCATCAATGAATGAAAATATCAATGCTTCAAATTCAAAAAGCTCCTGTGAAGAAGCTAAAACGGAACACACGAAAGATCAAGAAGTTGTGGATCTTCAGGCATTTCTTCAAAAACTGGAAGTTTCGGTTTGTAAAACCGAAAGTTCTGATTTCGACAGAGTCAGTAAGTCTTCAATTGATTTGCCGCTTGACGATTGTTGTCGTTTCAGGCCAAGTGAAAAGTCCACATCACCAATAAGTATGACTTCAAATGATGACGACTCCTTTTGTCTCATGACAATGAGTAATTTTAAACTTATTGTCAATAATGATAATTTGAGTAAGGAGTCACGTATATCCTTGGTTGAAAATCTTGATAATAAATATGCTCGTGCTTCTAACTCTAATTCTTATATAGCCCAACTAGAGAAAGAAAATCAAGATCTCAAGGCTCAACTAGAAAAGCTTAGCAAGAAGCATGTGGTTTTACAAAATGATCATAGTGAGCTTTTGTGCTCTTATGAGAGTATTCTAAAATCACACATCACTTTGAATGTCGCTCATGAGGTTGTGTTAACTACAGTAACATCCTACCAACCCATAGTGCCTAAATATTCTTGCTCTCAAAAATCATTTGATTTATTTTGTGCTAACAATTGTTGCTCTCAAACAAAGCCATCTTGTGATGAGCAAATTATTGTAGAAACTTGTGATGACATCATTGCAAGTGAAAATGATGCTCTCAAGAGAGAAATCAAGAAGCTCAAGATGGATGTTGGTTCTTTGAAAAGAAAAGACCGTGTGCAACCATCTCAAGATAACCGTGACAACATGGTGAAGAAGCTTGAGAAGGGATCAATCGCCACATGTGTCAATAATTATATTATATCAAAGGCAACAAACAAATATACAAGATGAAGTCCAATATCAAGTGCTCAAGTAGCTCTCAAGAGGGACATATTGCATCAAAGTGTCCTATGAAGAAAAATGACCAAGCAACTCTCTCTAGAAGACAAAGAAGATTATCTCAGAGGAGGTGCTTTGGATGCAAAGAAAAAGGACACAAGATTGTCTCGTGCCCTAAAGAAATTAGGATAGAGGAAAACTGCAAAAATCGGAAGTTCCGATTTACCAAATCGAAAGTTTCCGTTTCAGCAGAAAAGCTGCAGCCTCCAGCAAAATTGAATAAAGGCTTCTCCAATGCTTTCAAGAGATACATGTGCATCACAAAAAAGAAGAAGAAGCAAGAAACATTGTCTACAAGAAAATACAAGCATAGAATTTGCTACACATGTAGAAACAAATGACACATTGGTAAGGATTGTCCTATGGCCTTTGCTTCAAATTCTAAGTTGACTAGTTCATCATCTATGAAGGCCAACAATGACACTTGTGCGGTTAAGGTGATTAGTTCACCCATTGCTAGTACAAGGTCAATTTGGAAGCCAAAATTTTGTGGAACTAACTCTCAAGGACCCAACAAGATTTGGGTACCAAAATATACTTGATTTTGTCCACAGGCCTTAAGAGTGCAATGATGTCAAGCCTTGGCTAGTTCAATACACTTTCATGTATTTGGCCAAGCTTGAAGTCCTATGGTGCAACAACTACATCTATTGCATTCCGGTAGCAAGTATCACTCAAATGTCTTCTTGTATCTCTCTCATTCAAATATAACTTTATCAATGACAAAAGAGATGCTAGATAATGATCTAAATTGATGCAAGCCTTACATAAAAGTCGAATTTAATATCTCCTTTGGAGAATTTCTTCTTGCTAAATTTTTGCAGAAAATTCAGAAGTCAAGAATTAAATGGAAAAAAAAGATAATAAGTGTTTGGAGTGATACATGGGCATAAAGTAATCTAATGATTGGATTTTCACCTCAAGAATCAAAATTCCAACATGACGAAGGAAATATACACACATCTATGTGATTGTGAGTATTTCTCCTGGCATGCTTTCAATAATAAATATATTTATTCTAGCCTTGACTAAGATATAGAATAAATTCCTCTATTATATTAATTTATTATTTTGCATATGACAAATTATTCAAAAATTTGATGCACACTTTAAGGGGGAGTATATTCTATCTCTTAAGTAAAATGGAACTAATGTGTTTTCTTGAGTGATTTTAGAAACAAATTAGTTTCAATTATGGAGAATTTGTTTCTCATGGAATTAGTGCCTCAAGAAGAGTCTTGTAAAAATGAGTAAACTTTCTAACTCAGTCTTTTTAGTTTTATTTCGATATTTCCCTTGTCTGCCAAAACCGGAAGTTCCAGTTTGACAAACCGAATGTTCCAGTTTGGGCAGGAAACGTATTACTAACCATTTGAGGCTATTTATCTTAGTGACCCATTAATGGATATTAAAATACACTTCTAGCTTGATCAAAAGTATAAACTACCATCATTGAAAGTGCATAGATGAAATGACAAATATGGTATTTTGTCCAATTTGAATTGATCAACATCAAGCTAGAAAATCCCTATCTCTCCATTGATGAAGATTTTCGTTCACTAAGAGGAAAAGGTATGTCCTAATGTCCTTTATAGACATATCCATGGCATATAGAACTCATGTGTACGAATTTGACTTGGTACGTGTGGCTTAGGCCATTCCATACTCTTTGTGGCATAGGATAGATTTTTTTAAAAAATAAAAAAACTCCTTATTGCCTCTGTGTGTTTTATCAAAAACATTTGAATCTTTTGATCTTTGTGATCATGTTGATCTACATGTGATTATTGTTCTCATTGGTTGATTGTTGGCTAATCACAAGTGGTTAAACACTCTCAAGTCCATAAGTCCATATTTCCTTTTCAGTGGCTCATATATCTTCAATATCCTTCAAATCATATGAGGAAAGAGTTTTCATCGCTAAATAATCAAGTTTCCTCACAAATCAGCAACATTCCAACTTCCTGCAAAAACCGGAAGTTCTGGTTTCCTTAACCAGAAGTTTCGGTTTCTGTGTTTTTAACCCCAGCCGTCCAGAACAACCCTTCATTCACCTCTATTCACTTCTCTCACTCAAGAACACCCTCAACACCTCAAAGTCTCCTCTCGCTTGGAGATCTCGCGAATCAACCGTGCAAATCTTCGAATTTTGGGTGGAATCAACTCTCCCAAGATCGGAGATTCCGATTTGCCCTCCGATTTCATCTCTACATCACCCTAAGGTACTTTTTGTTCTTCATCTTCGATTTCTCAAGTACCTTGGTGGATTTGAAATTTCTTTGGCACATTGTTTCCTAGATGTACAATGAAGCAATGCCCCAAGTTCCACTAAGTTTCGTTGGCTAAATCGATAGATTTTGTAAACTAGGTTTTCTCCGTGATAACCGGAAGTTCCGATTTTGATAGAGAAAACCTAAGTTATGTTATTTGTCGAACTTTGAAACTTAGTATCCTTTATCATGTCCTTAAGGCCTTAAATCCGTCTAGTACAATTTTCGGTGAAATTATGAGCGCTGGTTTTCTTTGTGAAAACCGGAAATTCCGGTTTGTCAAACCAGAAGTTCCAATTTTTATAGAAAAACAGAACTCATCTTTTCACCTCTAATTGTCATCAAATCTCCTTTTGTCTTGTTCCTAAGTACTTGTTTGTCTATTTTGTACAATGGAACAGCATCATGTCAAGCGGTGGCGATGAAAGGAGAACTAAAGCTAGGCATGAAGGCGAGTTTGGTGGAAGTTCTCAAGCAACACATCAATATGAGAGAAGGGGAAAAGGCTTGCTAGAAGGTCAACCTCAGACAGAGCTGATATCTATGTGGAGACTAACTCTAGTGACGATGATGAGGAAGAAGAGTATGTGCCTCCGGTTGCTCCTAGGATGAGCCATAGGCAAAGGGCTCTAGAACCGGAGCGGGAAGTTCTGGGATAGCATATGAGCCTGAACCAGAAGAATTTGATGTTGATGAGATTGCTGTGCATGGAGGGGTTGATTATGGAGTGTTGAGGATGCAAGCTCCTACCAACTCGGGATGGAGGAACCGGGTGATCTACGAAGGAAAAACGGAGCTTGTGAGAGAGTTGAGAATCAAGAATCCAAGAGAGGTTCAAAAGGAAGCATCAGATTACAAATTCTATACATGGTTCCAACAAGATTATTATGAATCTGTGATCCTTCCAAAAAGCCATCCAGTGGCAAGGGCTCAATGGATTGATTTTGCATACATGACAAGCAAAAATGACAGTATCTTCAACGAGGTCATTCATGCATGTGAGGCAAAGAATGTTAGAGGAGTCATGAGCTTTCAGAAGGATTGGAATAATGAGGTGATTGCTCAGTTCTATGCCACGCTCTATGTTGAGGAGCATGAAGAAGTGAGGAAGTTATATTGGATGACAAAAGGGCTTTGGTATGAAGTGACTTATGCTCATTTTGCCTGTCTACTTGGCTTTGGGCGCTTGGATGCAGAAAGAGTGAGGTTGCACTACTCAAATCCTCTCCCAACAAACCGCATGAGATACATGTATGCTAGAAATGAGAGGAATCTTGGCACCATTACCGGTTTGCTTCCATTCTATACTTATTTGAACCGGATGATTAGAAAGACCATTGCTACAAAAGAAGGTGATGTCAACAACATTTCACAATACTCAAAGAACCTTCTTGATGCTCTTTCTCCAAATGGTGTGTCTTTCTCAGTGTTTGAATTTATATGGGAAGAGATAAAGTCCACATCAAGGAGCCCTCTTAAGAGTTGTGGATTTGCCCCCCATATATTATGCATATGATTGAGAGAGTCACCGGTGGCCAATTTGTGTGTGATGAGACTCAACACTCTCTCAAGACAAAGCCAACTTTGAAGAATCCTCTTGTGGACAGTGGTGATGTGGGGACTTCTCAACGCCCCTCTCCTCCAAGAGGTGCTAGAGGAAGAGGACAACAAGGTTGCAAGTGCACCTCTCCTATCAAGAAATTCTTCGGGATGCTCTTTGGTATTTGCCGTTCTCAATATGATGCGGATGTGAGACACCGCGAGGAGAGGATAGCAAGAAAGAGGGACACAAGGGCTATAAAGTTGCTTTGTCAACAAAATAACATTCCTCGCTCTCCCATTGAACCAGAAGAAGAAGAACCTGAGATGGAGACTTTTGAAGAAAGGATGACAAGGTATGAGGAGCAAAATCCATATCAAGAGTGGTATCGTGACTCGAGCTTCCGTGAGGCTTTTGGTTATGGTTCAAGTAGTGCTCCCATTCTGCCACCCTTTGCGCCTCCACCCGCTCCTTCACCACCTCAAGGAGAACATGAGATAGAAGAACAAGATGATGATGAGTCCGAGAGAGCCGCTATGGAAGGACCCCTTTTGGTGCTAGATGACAAAGGGGGAGAGAAATGAAGAAGAAAATCTAATTAAAACTGAATCCCTTCCAAATTTTGACTTCTGCATCAGTTCTAGAATGTCTGAAAAACCAGAAGTTTTAGTTTTCCCAGACAGAACAGACTTCTCTGTTTCATCTTTTCAATCTCGTGGACTTGAGAAAAATTTGTAATGTGTGGAACATTGTGTGCTTTAGTTTATTTTAAAGTTGTAAGAATCTATTATTTGCTTAATGTGTGATGCATATTTGATTTGGTGTATTGTTGCTTTACTATGTGAAGTCTGGAAAAACAGGAAGCTCCGGTTTGTAAAACCGGAAGTTCGGATTTCCCTAGGCAACACATATACCTTTCTTTTGATTCATTTGTTATGATTATCCCTTGTCATATGCATCATGCAATACATGTCCACACACATTTTAGTGCACCCCACAGATTCTAACATATAGGGGGAGCTTCTATGTTTTTTTGCCACTAAAAGTGCAAATGGAATTTTAGGCCAAAATTGAATTCAATTCAATATGCACATTTTCGGGGGAGCAAAGCCTATTTGATTAGAATCTAAAATCTAAGCTTATTGAACACCTTTTTTAAGCTTTAATCAAGGTTGTCATCAATCACCAAAAAAGGGGAGATTGAAAGTGCATCTACACCCTTAGTGGGTTTTGGTGAATTGAATGACAACATGACTAAAGGACTAACATTATTTATTGAGGTAGTGAGCAGGTTGTTAGTCCTAAAAGAGTATTGAAATATCTTGATTCATGATGATTGTCATATACCTTTTAATCAAGAATACATTGATCCCAAGTCAAAGTGAAGTTGTTACAAGCCAAGAGAGAGATCAAGTCTTATGATGAATCAAATTAAAGATCTCTACATGAAGCTACTTGACTTGCAAAGATTGAAGTTGATGTCAAGGAAGCCAAGAGAGGTTGTGCTAAGCAAAAATAAGATCAAGAGTTATGATGGATTATATTTAAGATCTCAACCAAAAGGCCCTTGGTTTGTGAAGTTGACATCAAAGAATTCAAGAAATATTCATTGAAGATACAAGGCAACATTTGACTCAAGTTAGTAAGAAGGTGAAGGATTAACTTGACAGTGTCGTGATGGACCGAGAAAGGGAGAAGGGCAAGAAGGAGCCTTGGCGCCAAAGAACCTTAGTACCGGAAAAGGATAAGTTGAGTTGAATCGTGATGGACCTTTCAAGCTACAAGGAGTCATATTTTGCTAAGTGTCGATATTCTATTGAAAAAAAAGAAAAGAAGTATCTTGAAAGTATTTAGTGGATATTGATCATATGGATTGAAAGTTTCCAAGATTACTAGCTCAAAACGGAGTAGCTCAAGCAAAACGTGTGTTACTCATCCTCAAGAAGCAATTTTATGAAGAAGTGGCAAGATTCAAGAATCGAAGCTCAACTGTTCATTATAGCTTTTTATTTATTTCTTGAGTATAGATATGCTACTCTATTAAGAGGGATGCAACATAGATTAAAACATAATCTCAGTGCTCATAGACACCCAAGTGAGAAGAGAGAAACACAATGGCCATACTCCTTCACAAGTTTTGTTGAGACAGAAAAACCGACAGTTTTGGTTTTCCAAACCGGAAGTTCCTGTTCTGACAGTTTTTAGCAAAATCAGCAAAGTCTCCACCGGAGTGTCTGACACTTTCTCGGAGTGTCCGAACAGCCCTCTCTGTGGTCGAGGTTTTATCCTCTGGAGTGTCCGGCACTTTGTCGGAGTTCCCAAACCGGAAGTTCCGGTTCAGTGAATCGGAAGTTCTGGTTTTCCCTGGGTTGTGTCTAACGGCTAGTTTCTCCTGAAAACCAGAAGTTCCAGTTGGTAAACTGGATGTTTCGATTTTCTCAGTTTCAGCCCCAATGGCTAGTTTTTGAGAGAGTGGTTTAAATACCTCCTCTCTCCTCTTAGTGGTTGCTGCTGGTGTTGCCCACATCCATAACTAAGCCAAAGCATTCTAGAGCTCTCCCCAACCCCTCTTTGTGAGGCTTGTGTGATTTCTGAGAAATCTTAAGTGTTGGGTTGAGAGATTGCTTTTTGAGAGCACGTTTGAGCACTCCCATCCATTGAGCACTGGAGCATTGAGTTGCAAATCCGTGAGCATTTGTTACTCTTGTAGGTGAAGCCTTCTAAATGGCTAGGCGCCGCCCGATGAGCCACCAAGCTTGTGGTGTGCCACGAGACAGTTTGTGAAGGCCCGCTTCGCCTCCGCAAGAGAAGAAGCAAGATAGTGATTTAAGGGAAGTGGTTGAAAGAGACCAGGCTTGGAGTTGGCCTTGTGAGCAGCTAAGGCTTCCTCAACGGAGACGTAGACGACTTGAGAGCAAGTCGTGGAACTTCGGTGAAACGATTTCTCGTGTCCTTGCTTTGATTTGCATTTCTTGTTTCATTAAGTTGTGCTTGTGACTAATCCCTGATTTTCTGTGAATCAAGTAACTATCTTGTTCTTTGTACTCTTTTAGGGGCGCTTTGCAAGTTTCTTGAGAAATCTCTCAAAGTTCAGGTTTATCCCTCTGTCTCGAGAAAACCGGAAGTTCCAATATCATAAACCGGAAGTTCCGGTTTAGGTGTTTACTTACTGTGCTATCCAAGAAAAATCGAAAGTTTCGGTTTTGACAGTTTTAATTTTTGCTGCAAGTTTATGTTAATTTTCAGAAACGCCTATTCACCCTCCCCTCTAGGCAACATCTAGATCCTTTCAAAAAGTTACATAAATTTTTAAGCATCAGAAAGTCATTTTTTATTTTTAAAATGGGAAAAGAATTTCTTTAGAAAATATTAGGAGAGCACCCTCCAGTTGGCCAAGTGATCCTGCCCGGCCACCCGATATGAGCGCGACATCAAACATTGGAGAACCCGAGTGTCACACCCCGAAATTCACCTTAATTAAAATTCAAAAATCTAAATTGTCACTAACAAAATGCTAACATTTTTCTCCGCTTTCTCTCCTTTTTCAATAGGCAAAAATTTTATTTCATAATTCGAAATAGTATAAATTGGAGATTTCATAAAATAAAAAATTTGACGTGTGACAAGTGATTGCCTTCTTCTTTTATTCGGCGTTTGATTTCTTGTGTTCTACTTGAATTCTGAATTCACCCAATTACTTGAATTCCAAATCCATTCAATTCTTTTGAACATGTTTCACCTCGGTCAAATATATCTTTTAAACAGCTATTTGCTCTCCGAATTTTTAGAACAAAATCAAAATCGAATTCGGAGGTGAGCCCAAACGAAAAGTTGTTCATCCAAAAATATTCTACCACCCCACAAAATCTCAAACCCATCCGAGCTCCGAAAGTTGGTTTTTGAAGTAAAACAGACAATTTTAGATAAATAATCCGTTCCTCCGACAGACAACAACCCTTAACGACTAACCACTTTCAAAATTTCATAGCCTCATAATCCCTTTGAAAAACATGCCCCGAACAATTTATATAATATAACACCAACTACAGATCCATCCCACGAAGTTTCATCGCAATCCGGATTCATTTGCTCTTCCCTTTTTGGACCCCAAAATGCTTAAGTGTTAAGTTATATTTGCCTTGCGGGTCCCACCTGTCATCCCCTTACTTCCTTCCCCAATCTCTCTCTCTCCTCCCGACAGGATGTGAGAGACTCCCCTTCCCATAAAAAGAAAGGGGCGTCTATGTGCCACCTGTACCATTCCCTGGATCCGTAGCTGGTACGCACATTCAGAACAAAGTGGTATTTATCACACGTACTTTATTACATCGCACTAGACCTAAAAGGTTCGGCAAACAAGTTTAGAGTACAAGCTTGAGTCGGCACAGCAACTCCAAGCACACCACACTAATGCTACACACATTCCACAGGCAACTTGACGGCGGACGAGACTTCTACTCTTCATAGTCAGCATCTTCTTCATCATCCTCGTCTTCTGAGCAAAAGTAGCAATAACGGAAGGAGTGAGTACAGAGGTACTCAGCAAGTCCCAACAAGAAGTAGGTAAGGGGTTTCGCCGTAGCGAAGCAAGGAAAGCTTGAGGGTAAGTTTTGCGGAAAGCATGTTTTCATGCCGGCTCTCTACTAGAAGAGAATTTAAAGTAGAGGGGAGGGCATTTGCTATATTTTAGTAGAGTGGACCTGGGAAAGGTTTTCACTCCTCTCCGCAGTTCCCAAATTTTATATTGGGCGCAAGCACTCTCGTGCCGGCCCTAGGCACATAGCCACGCAATCTCCAAAACACGGGTTGCTACACCCACTCACGCATCAAGGAAATGAATAAAATCTAATCGTAGGGTGCCCGAACAGTAGCATGTCAATACCGTGACAACGGCCTATCCGGAAGGATTTTTAACTCTGCAGAGGTTGTACACTGTACCCACAGGTTATGCTACTCCTGATCATTAGAGTTGCATAACGCTTATTCCACATCTACGCAGTTTTCCACAGATTCCACGCAAGGTGCAAACAGGGGCCATCCCTCGGGGTTTTCCAGGCCGTCGATGACGCGTCGGTACATTCTCGAAGCCGGGTCGTGAATATCCACCACATTCACGCCTTTTCCTGGTCCCCTCCAATCCTCGGGTATTACCAAACCAGGGGCTATATCCGTGGGCTTACGCTCCCGTGACGCGGGCGATTACCGTCGAAGGCCAGGCAGCGAGTTATCTCACGCCCTTCTCCTGTTCCCTTGTGTCTTCACTACCGACCCCCCAGTGGTTCGATGTGAAAAGAATACGTAGAGGGAATAAGTCCTGCGCAAAAAAATACAGGTTCTATGGTTGCACGGGGATTACTAAGTCGAGGGCTAACGAACCGGTCCTTATATGGCAGGGGTGGCGGTCTCGTCCACGGCAGGTGGACCACAGCCAAGCCTACACACTTATCACCATCACCTCAGGTGAGCCCCACCCCACGGCCAGAAACGTACCCTCTTCACCTAGCACCAGTTGTTCTAATCCCATCCCCTTTTGTTTATACGCACACCACCAAACTCTTTATAACTCATTTTGTAAATTAATGATAGATGGTGTGGCGGTGTAGAGCACCGCAAACGGGGTCCTAAGCAGTTCTAGTAACAAGGTAGTATCCGTTCCGTAAAACTAACTAGGAACGGAAACTCCTACAGTACCAAGGACACGTCGGTAATGGTTTTCAATGGAAATATCTATATGTATACAGCAAGTTACTGACATAAATATAAATACCTGAGATCGAGTAGGTATTAAACTACACAATGTTTAACACATTCTAAAGTAGGCTAGCATCGATGTCTATCGGCGCGGTAAATAAATGTGGGTTCAATGGGCTTAAGATGGGTTAGGACTTGCCTTCAGTTGCTTCCTCGAAGTCTGCTTTAGGCTCGGGTTCTTCAGGCTCTTCGGGCTCTTGGGCGGCTTCAACTCCTTCTTCTTCTGCTACAAGCAATAATTACAAAAAGACTACCAAAGAACAATAAAAAAAACTAGAAACAACCACCAAACAAGTTATGGAGTTTGGATTGGGTAGAATGGTAGGGCTCATGATGTGGGTTCCAATGGTATATTGATTGTGTCGATCGGAGTTGAGATGTGGCGGTAAGGACAGCGGCAATGTGCTATGACGGGTTACAGAAAAATCTGTCTGGACACGAGGTTCGGCCTGTGTCCATGCCCTCTGGGCACTCAGGTGCCCGAAATCGGGGATTTTCCTGTGGACTCGTTGGTTGTGGTGAAAGTTTGGGGTTTTCGTGGACACGTGAAAGTTCGGGGTTTCTGTGGACACGTGAAAGTCCGGGGTTTCCGTGGACATGTGAAAGTTCGGGGTTTCCGTGGACACGTGAAAGTTCGGGGTTTCCGTGGACACGTGAAAGTTCGGGGTTTCCGTGGACACGTGAACGTTCGGGGTTTCCGTGGACAATTGAAAGTTTGGGGTTTCCGTGGATACGTGAAAGTTCGGGGTTTCTGGAAAAATCCGGGGTTCACGGGTCTGCTGCGCTCCCGGCGACACCGGGCGTGCTCCCGACTTTGGTTCGCGTTCCCGATAGCTTGATCACGAATCTTGAGGCAACAACTAGTGTTCTGGAACCCTTGAGTCAAGCTCTACGCAATGGTGTGGTTGACATTAGCATTTGGCTACTGCGGCAATGGGAACGCGGCGTGCCAGTGCGCGCTCTGGACGCGCTCTGGGCGCGCTCTGGCGTTCTGGACGCGCGCTGGGTACTCAGATTCGCGCGTCCGTTCCCGGCAGCACGGTACTCCGTTTGATGCGAAACTTGATGTGCGCCATCTCCATACCCTAATACACCATGTGACGCGTGTGGTTTCACTGGTCGGCCTGGGACGACGGCCGGCAGCAAGCGGGTGGCGGAGCACGGCGGTGACTCACGTGGACCGGCCAGTCGGCGCTACGGCTACCTCTCTCTCGTGCTCGGTTAGTTCCCTAGGGAGCTTGCGGTGCTACCAGTGCGAGGAATTGGAAGACGGCGGCCGGGAAGGAGGTGCTCACCGGAGAGGGGTGGCGGCGGCCGAATTTGGGGAAAACGCAAAATTGACGGTGGCGGAGGGCAATTCCAGCGAGGGCGAGGTCGTGGACGAGCTCTGGGATGTGGTGGAGCGAAGGGGAACACGCGGCGCGACATTGGGCTTCTTTTGTAGCCGGACGGCGCTCGGCAGCGTATTCCAGCACAGGTGCGGTGGAGCGGCGATTTTTGGCGTGTACCTCGAGCGTTAAGCAGCTGCGTGGCGTCGTCGCCTCGGTGGCAAGGGTCTACGGCTGCCAGCACCGCGCCTTGGCAAGCCGGTGAGTCGGCAGGGGCGCTCGGACTTCACTGCGTCGCGACAAAGGCCACCGCTTCTCCCGGACACCAACGCCGTTGCCTCTCTGTGCGGCGCGGTGGGGCTAGTTAACGGCTATGCGCGGTGACGTCGTGGCCTCCCTCATGCGCGTTGTCGTCGGCGAGGCTAGGTGGGACTGGCCTGCTCTGCCGTCCAGCGCGTGCGACGTGCGACGAGGTCGTGAAGAAGACGACAATGAGGCGCGGCTGGGCCAGAAGAGAAGTGGCGTGCGGGCCAGGCCAGAGGACGGAGGGAGGGAGAGAAAATGGGCCGGCCTGGAAGAAGAGTTTTCTGCCCATCAGCAATTTTCGATTTCCCTCCTTTTTCCAATTTTATGTGAATTCTAGTTTGAATTTAGGGCCAAGATTTTTGGGGAAGAAAATTCAAACTCCAAAAGTAGCAAAATTCGAAAAGAGAAGAAAAGCTCAAACACTTGTCCAATTCACATTTTATATTTCAAAATTTGACTTCCAGATAACTACTTTCTAATTTTTAGTTCCTTTTAAAGGAAAAATTGAAAAAATTGGCCTAACTAGATTGTCAAGGAAAGAAAAAAAATTTTAAAACTCTCTTTTTTCTTAACTTGAGATTTGGGATGTGACACAGGACGTCACCGCTCGCGTCACCGCGCCCCTCCCCGTCACCATGCCGCGCCCCATACCTCGCCCCATGCTGCACTCCATGCCGCCCACGTCACCTCCCATGCCGCGCCCATACCGGCCGCCATGCCGCGCCATGCCTCTCCGCCTATAAAACGAACATGGCCCCTGCCCCGACGTCAAACGCCGCCTCGCCCTCGTCCTTCCCCGGCGCGACTGAGCCTGTAGAGAAGACCCGCGCGACCACCACGGCCTCCGCCACCGCTTAGATGCTTTGATTCGGCCGGAGCCCCACCGGAGCGGATCCTCTGCTGTGCGCCGCCCATGGCGTGTCGCGCTCAACCGTGGCCGGTGTCCTCCAGTGCGTCTTCGGCCTCCCCGACCCCACGGCGAGCTCCACCGAGCCGCCCTAGAGCTCCTCCACCCGGCGTCCACGGCCCTCCAGCCACCCTGCGCGCCAGCGACGTGCACTGCCCTGAGGCCGCGCTTCTCTCCGTTGATCGACACTCCGCCCTTCCCCGGCCTCGCCATGACCGCCAGCAAGCTCGCCGTGTCGCTCTGCCCTTCCTTCGGCCAAGCTGCGCCATCCTCCGGCCGGCCTACCGCCTGGCCGCGGCCGGAGTCCACTGCCCCCGCGTGGACCGGCTCCCTGGCCGCGGTCCATGGCTGTGGACTCGGTCCACCGCTTTGGGTTGAAGAAGGCAGCCGCGCCTGCGCCTTCGGTAATGTTTCTGATTTTGCAAAGAGGCCCTCCAAATTCCTCCCCCATAAAATACAAACACAATAAACGTTCTCTTTCCATCCAGGCTCCAGCTATTCTATAAATAATATTCTAGTCCCTGCAGATTAACAGAGAACCCCTCAGATCCTCCGGTTCTTTACTTTTAAACCAACTTTGTATACCACAGCCCTGTTTATTTACGGATGGGTCCCTATGACTTTTCTGTTATTACAATAGAGTCCCTAAAGTCTCCATACACACCCAAATCACCATATCTTTCCAACCATAAATCGCTTTCAACGATTTTTGTACCGTTGGAATCTTTGTATCAGGCTCGACCTCACCAAATCATCCTAACATCATTTACTCTCCGATCTTGCTGGTTTCTTTTATTGGTAAGTTTTATCGAAGCTTTAATTCGTTTCCTTTTATTAGTTCTATTAGTTTAATTTATTGCAAGTATTTGATTCGACTTATTCAAGCATAGCTTCATACTAATTAGTATGCACCTCACCTTACTAGCTTTACTGCATACCATTGTTAGTGCTCACTAGTGCACATGATCATATTAGCTCTATGTAAATTAGTTTAGAGTTAAAATTATCTAATCATTAGTAAAATACTAGATTGCTTAAATATATAAATATTAGAAAATAGGTAAACATGGCTCATATAAGCATTATACCATGCCTACATATGCATTGGCACCAACATTACATAGTAGATCTAGTAACTTGATTATAAAGATAAAATTTAGTAGTTAATTGTTAATTACTTACTAGCTACATAGTAGATCTAGTAACTTGATTATAAAGATAAAATTTAGTAGTTAATTGTTAATTACTTACTAGCTACTCGTAATATCACATACAATAAGATAATTAAATAAGTATCAAAGGGCACACTGGCGCGACTCGTCCCATACTAGCATACAGTAGCACACATGTCACTTGACGTCTTTAATTTAGTAATTAATACACGTACCACTTACTGGCATTAGTTTAGTAAATTGAGCATGTAAACTACGAGAAGTAATTGAATTCTAGTCACTTAAGATGACTTGCATATGCCTGGAAATTAAATATTTAGTCAAGACACACCACTCTCCGTAACCACATTAACACGTTGTCCGTTACGCATTAATAGATAAGTTAGTATAATTACCACTTGTTAGCTTTACTATTTTAATTTTTTAAATTAAATTAGGTAATTAATCATTGAACACTTTGGATTAACCCACAGATACATATAAGTTAGATAATAATGACGCTGTGCCTTCACTGCACCTGTAGTGATGTTATTTAGGTAGTAGTTTAATGATTAATTAGTAGAAAGCAACCGCATATTACAAAATAAAGTAATTAACATTTAGTTATAATAGATTAAAATCATGTTTATTATATAATTAAATAAAATAAATATTAGATAGTGCATATAAGTCCACTACCTTGCATTCATATGCACTAGGACAAATGTCACGTATTAGCTTTGGTAATTTATATGGATAAAACTAGATAATTAGTTGATAAATACTAACCATCGCATATCTGTAGAGAATTAAGAAATTAATAAATAGTGTACCTCATATCATCATGATAGATACAGATTAGTAGTAAGATTAGCGTGCATCTCACTTTACATTAACCTACATTATTGCATGTGCCACATGATACACTTAGTAATAAATTATAAAACTAAGATTCAATCAATTAGGCACTAATAGTTAGAATATAACTACATATTAGGGAATTAAGTAAATAATCTCTAGTTACTGCACAATTATTTATTAATTGTAAACTAAATAAGGGTATTTTATAATGCATCTAATTAAATGTATGGCATTTATTGCATATTTTATTTAAGCATACCACGATTAGGACACATCTCGTTAAGTTCATAACATACATTAGGGCTGAAAAACCTCTAAAGGTAGCAAATTAATTATAAATGTAGAATCCAGTAAATTGACATCTATCACTAGGAAGCAGTCACAAATTAGGAAATAAAATAAATAATCTTTAATCATGATAGGTTTCATGCATATTATATTTAAATAAGGTATTAAGTGGCAAATATAGGCATCTTACCTTGCATTTACATGCATTAGTACACGTCATGTCCTAGCTTCGTTACTATAATTGTAAAGGATAGAAGTTAGTAATTAATTGTTAATTGCTTGGCCACACTCATACAAGAAATAATGACATTTCAGTGCATACACGAATCACTAGCGAGTGTGTGTGCCTGACCTATACGGATACTCGTTCACGAATCCGTATTACGGGGACACGTACTACACATCCACTATATCCCTCAAACACTAAATTGTAATTAACTAAAATAAAGCTAAACCGCCACCTATAGTAATTAATTCTAAGTTAAAGTTAGACAAACCACCATGTCATGCACACACTCTCATAGTTGGTTTTCCTCTTCGAGTTTAATCGGTTCTTCTTAGAAGTTTAATTGGTTCTTATCGGTACTTCTCGAGCTTTAATTATTTTTGCAGAAGTTTTGTTAGGTGTATTCTACCGTGTAGACAATGTTGAGTTCAAGGATGTGCCGAGCTCCAAAAGAAGACAGAAGAATGGTCATACGAGGAAAAGCCCGAGTACTTCAGCGTCAAGCCAACAATTCAAGACTCAAAATTTGAAGAATATCGGGAAGACAAGTTCTAAAGATTAAGAAGTTCTGAAGATTAAGGATTTACAGGCAAGCTCTAATCCCTTGATCATATTAATCCTATATTTTGCTCGCGCACCCATATGACCTAAATGCTTGCATATTTACTTTAATATATGTTAAAACATTATGTAGTTAATACCCTACTTGTTATTACGTATTCATATTGATCTCATTAAATATGAATACTACCTTGTTACCTGTTGACGACACCCCCTTGTTAACCATAGGACTTCCTTCATTAAAATCTTTTAACGAACGGAAGGTTGCCTTGATATTAGATTGCTTAGAAACTTTTATGCGATGCAGTGCATCGCCGCACCATACACCAATCATTTATGAAATGTGTTAAAATAAGTTTGGTGGTGTGAGTGAAATAAAGTGGGTTTGGGTGATAGTGCAAACTGGTGCTAGGTGATGGGAAGGGATATTATTTTTGGTCGTCGGGCGGGCTCCTAGTGCTATGTGTTGTGATGGGTGTTAGGCTTCAGACTGGTCCACCTGTCATGGACGAGCATCGCCCTGTCATATAAAGACCGGTTCATCGGACCTCAACGTAGTAATTTCGTGCAACCACAGAACCTGTCTGGGTGAGACTCACTCCACCCCTTTGGTTATCCACAATGACCCCTAAAGGCGGTCGAGAGACACAAGTTGCAGGAGCAGACATGAGATACTCACGGTCCGGTCTTCGATTACAGCAATACCCCGCGCCATGGGATTGTACTGCCCACCAGTATAGCCTCCTGGTTTCTATAATTACCCGTTCATGTGTGAGGGTCTAGGTAGTAGACATGGATGTCCTAAACCCACGGTCTAGCTACGAAAATGTGCTATCGCATCATCGGTGGCCCGAAAAATCCCAAGCGATGACCCCTGTTAGTATCTTGAGGTGGACTTTGTGGATACCTTAGCGTGCGTTGGAGTGAACGTTATGCGACTCTGTTGATTAAGAAGAGCATAGCCTGTGGGTATAGTATACAACCTCTGCAGAGTGTATAATCCATCCGAAATTTCCGTTGTCACGGTATTGGCACACTACAGCTTGGGCTCACTTTGATTTGTCTTCATACTATCCTTGTTGGAGTGAGTGGGTGTAGGTACCCATGTTTTGGAAAGTGTAGGCTGTGTGCCAGTGAACGGTACGGTTCCGTGCCAGCTCCTCGACTAAAACTTGGGTACTGGCAGGATTGATGAACATCTCTCCCAGGACCAACCTACTAAAATATGGACAACAAATATCTCGTGATCCCTTTTTCAAAGCTTCTGTAGTGAACCTTGCATAAAACTGACCTTTTGCAAAAGAAAACCTTTTAGCCTAATCTTTGCTACAGCCAAATGTGCATTCATATATACCCCTGCTTAGTGTTAGGGTTTGCTGAGTACCTTATGTACTCACAGTTTGCAGTTGTGATTTTAGGCAGAGAAAAATCGTAAAAGACGACTACGTGCTGGTTTTTTGTTCTGCTTCCCAAGTTTGCTTATGGCTTTGGGCCATATTTTTCACTGTTTGCTTCACCTCTAGCTGGTCAACTGGTTGTGGATATTTTAACCCTCACCGAGTTGCCACTAAAGGTCTAGTATCAGGTATATTTTCCTATCTGAAGTATGCTTTTGATATACATTCTGATGTGTTAGTCGTATCAGCTACTGATCTAGGACTGATACATGGTGCACAGTGTATTCCAGAAATAAAGTACGACAAAGTGGTATCAAAGCAATACTTGGCCGTAGGACGAAACCTCTAGGATTCTTCCCCTCGAAAACAACTATTTCCTAAAACTGCTCCTCCGCTCATCTCTATTTTAAAACGTCATTAAATCCTTCGCCTAGCGTCTGACCATGTCACAAGACAAGAAAACCCCTTCAGATTGAGTAGATGACCGTGCTCACCTGCCCGAATGGTCGAACATCACTAGATTCAAGACCAGAAAAGAAGAAAAGGAGTCTAGGATAGAAGCTTCGAGTACCATGGATAAATGTCCCAAGATGTAACCCCTAGTCCCATGTCAATCAGTGCAATGGAAGGACGGCAGTGACCTCGAAGCAATTACTGCCTTGCGGTAAGCATTAGCATGAGGGTAATTGTCACCCAGACTATTGAAATCCACAATGGTTAAACAAGAATAATACTGGTTTCCTTGACAAGCCTAATAATTAACGCTGCCCACTTGAAGTAAAAGTGGAGTATGTTCAGAGTTTTCATATGACCCTATTTCTTTTAAGTGGGGTAGGTTATACTAAAAGATATAGGATCATTGGAATATTGGCAAACTAAAGGATTGTCAGTGGATACAGAAAATAGGAAAGTATGCCAATAAAAAGGATTGAAACCGAAAGTGAAGTCAAACAATTAATGTATACAGTACAAGCATCCCATGTAGAGCAATCAATTTTGAGCGCATCGAAACCCTGCATATGTGTAAGAAAAGACAGATCGGTTAGATGCCCAATAATCTAAATAGAAGCCAATAGTAGACACTATCCAAAACCTTGAGCCACGCTTGTAGTACGCTTACCCTTGAAACAATTACAACTAATAACATGTGTTATTTGTGTGAGTTCGAGAGTTTTTAGTTCTTATTTATTGCTTGTGTGCTTGTGTGCTTTAAGCAACTTGAACATCAGTATAATTGCAACAACTACAAATATTGCCAAAGACCAAACCTCCCCCAAACCTAGTTGATCATCGCTAAGAACCAAGCACCACGAGCAAGACCGCTTGCAAGCCATCAAGATCACAGGAGGCAACAGCTACCGCTAAATAGTGGAGAAAAGGACAACCAATTACCATCAGTCAATATATAAGCCAAGCTCCAGCATCTACCAAGACGAGAGAAACACTAAACGAAGTTAATAGGGTCCGCAAAGAGGACAGATCGGCACATATCATAACCACAGTTGAATTGCCAAGTTACACATTTGTTGATCTACCAAGCTCAGCCCCTGCAAGGATAACACTGACTCGCGACCAAGAATCACCATAGTTCAAGATAACAAGGATTTGAGTTATGGATCACCATGATATCGTAACACCAAGGATGACCAGTAAACTGCTATGGAATGATTAAAGATTTCACTATGAGATCCGCCTGCCTAGTGTTGACAGTCAAAAGAAAGATGCCTTAGTCTTTACGAGCCTCACGAATAACAAAAATAAAGTCATTTTTTATTTTTAAAATGAGAAAAGAATTTCATTAGAAAATATTAGGAGAGCACCCTTCAGTTGGCCAAGTGATCCTGCCCAGCCGTTCGATACGAGCACGACATCGAACATCGGAGAAGCCGACTGTTTGGCCGAATACACGATCGGACACGATCGTAACGAACGGAGCATGACGGAGTGCTAGTTCACAAAACAGAATGCAACTTTCGATGCTATTTTCCGGAACTGTGGTCTTTCGGTGGTAATTTCTAGAATCGGTGATCTTTTGATGCCATAAAACCAATTTTTCCAAACTAATATAGAATATGTGTCATTTCTTACTGCTCTCTTCGTCCCAAATTATAAGTCATTCTAGACTTCTCAAATTTTTTCAAATTATAAGTCATTGTCACTTCCGGATACACCTTTTTCTCTTCCCGATACATCTTCGCTCTATATCTCTCCTCCTCATTTTTAGAACATCCCACTTTTTCTACCTTTTTTAATTCACATGCCCAATTCCAAAATGACTTATATAACAGGACGAAGGGAGTAGCATATTAGAGGTTTCCATGCAAAATAACTGCTTCTTCAGTTTCTTAACTTTTGTTATTGTTGACATGATATTTGATCAGTTGTCTTATTTAAAGAAGTTAGTTTAACTGCAAAAATTTTAAGTCATGTTTCAAATAAAGTTAATAATAAACAAATTATGACAGCATATAAGATATTTTTCACACTTTTTCAAAGAAGACAATTAGTCAAGTTTATGGTTAAAGTCTGCAGCGATAATAATATAAAAATGGAGAGAGTACCTCTTTCTTTCTCCTTCTTCTCTCTCTCATATAGTCCTTTTTTGTTTCCGCTCGTGGGAGAAGCACCAACATTAGAATCCCAGTATTCCCACCAATTTTGTCAATTCTTGTAGTTTAAATATGTGAACCCGTTTACCAGAAAATCGAATTTTCTTGAAAATAAGCAAAATGTTTAGGTGAGATTCTCATTATTTTCACCGGAAGCCACTTATAAGTAGAAACAAAGAGGGCCATAGTCTCTCCAATTTTTAAATAACCGGTTTTATAATATTGAAATTGTTAAAAGTATTTAGAAGTATATTTTTGAGTTTTAGAAGAATGCTATGGTTTTGCTAAAAACTTTGATATTAGAAAAAGGTGTTTGGATACAATAAATTTTGTAGTTTTAAAAACTATAGTAATAATAAAAGTGTTTAAGATAATTGCTTGTGTGACCTGTTTTGAAGTCTAATAGCCAATTTGACCTCATTTTTTTAACTTTCTTTATTTGACCCTATTTTTAAATGTGAGTAGCCAATTTGACTCAAAACTTTGCTTATTTGATTTTTTTTCAGTAAATGAGGGTCAAATTAGTTATTTGAAGTAAAAAAACATAGTTAAATAAGCAAAGTTAAAAAACAGAGTTAAATTGGCTATTATCCTTCAAAAGAAGGTCAAAAAAGCAAATGTCCCTACTTTTAAAATCATAGCTTTTTAATACCTTGGTATTCAAAAAACTACGACACCCGAACAGCACCTAATTGATCCTCCAAGGGACGGACTTGACGCACCATCCATTAACGTGGGCCGCCCTTACAACAGCGAATAATCCGACGCGACGTGTGGCTCACCGTTTTCGTGTAACATTGAATTGAATGGCGCGCGTGAAACCCGTGGATTTTAAATTCGGATTTAGAGAGAGCAACTCTTCAGTTAATGTTTCGAAAGCTGATAGGTCATGGTTGACGGGTCCGCTACCTGATAGGAACTCTATACATGCTAATTATTGATTTCGTTGACTATATATGAGGGGCGTCAATCATTTGATAACACTGTACAGTACTCCCTCTGTGTCTCAATAATTTTTATAAATATAAATTATTTTTAATATATATAAAATATATATTATAAAAGTACTTTTTATAAAGAATTTAAAAGTATAAATATTAAGTTTTAAAATTAATCAAATTTATAAAAATCGTTGATCAAAGCTAGATAGCGTAAAATCCAAATAAACACTTATTTTGAAATGGATGTAGCAGCTTGCAACGTCAAGTAAAGGTTTTAGTACTTGACTGTGTCAGATGTTAACAGTAAGTGGGCATCAACAACGATGGAGCCCTAAAAATTTGAACTTTACTTACAGTTCCATTACTTTTGGTGAAGTATAAGTGAATTGTATTTTTTTTTATCAATTTAAGCTTTTGAATTAACTAATTAATGTATATAACTCATTAGTGCGTGCTACTCAATATCAACGTCGATTTCAGTGGGATCCTCTGAACTTGACGAGAGCACTTACTTCCCATCTGCATTTATTTATCCTTTGCCTCACGCATCAGAAGCTGCTCATTTTTCCATTCACCGTGGTTCGCACCAGAAGGAAGTGTTATTTTTTTTTCTCTTTGTTCAGTTCGGACGCTCTATGCAGTGTGCTCGTGCGAATGTCGAACCAACACGTCGGATGATGGTTCGTCTCTGGCCAACGTTGCGGATGCTCCAGGTCCATTTGCAGTGTTATAAGTCGTATGATATAATTTTGTCAGTAAAATTAGACAATTCTTTCATCCCAAAATAAATGTTATTTTAGAATTTTAGACATCAACGTTTGATTATTTATCTTATTTAAAAAATTCTAAAAACATTATTTATGTTACTATGAATTGTTTTATTACTAGATTTGCTCATTTTTGTATTTACATAAATTTTTTAATAAGATAAATGGTCAAATATTTATTTTTAAAAGTAAAAAAGCATTACTTATTTTACTCCCTCTGTTGTTTAATTGATGTCGCCGTTGACTTTTAAATTTAACTTTGACTATTTGTCTTATTCAAAAAAATTTGATAAATTTCATATATTTTGATATAATTTGATTTATCATTAGTGTTATTTGAATTACAACTTAAAATTTTACACATTCGAGTAAATTTTTTGAATAAGACGAATAGTCAAAGTTGAATTTAAAAGTGAACGGCGACATCAATTAAAGAACGGAGGAAGTAGAATAAAATTACTTCTTTCGTTTTTAAATTGATGTCGCCGTTCACTTCTAAGATCAACATTGATCATTCGTCTTCTTCCAAAAATTAATTCAAATTTATAAAATATTAAATTGTGATTCAAATAACTTTAATGATAAATCAAATTACAACAAAATATTTAATATTTATCAAAAAAATTTAAATAAGATAAATGATCAAAGTTAATATTAGAAGTCAATGACGACATTAATTTAAAAACAAAGAGAGTATATGTTAGCTAAATGTTTGTGGACATACATTACAGCAGAACTAAGAAAAAAAATACGGGGTACAAATTAAACCAGTATATTCACGACCTTCCCACGCGGGTCCAACCTGGCTACACAATCGACATTAGTACAATCATCCAATGTCTCTTCTTGATTTGGAAATGCCGCTATTTAAAATACGTGTACTACAGAGGGAAATAAAAACCAAGACGACAACCACCCCAACGGACAACCTCCAGAAAGCAACTACTAGCAACTGAAAACAATGACTAGCAACCCACGTTACCTGTCACAGCGACATTGCGAAACAGCAGCAGCTTCGGCATGGGTTTGCAGATTGCAACGCTGTACGCGACAGTTCAGCACGCTACCTGTCGCCCTGTCGGTGTGGCAGCCTCCGCAGTTTCTATCATACTTTGCGTGTAACAAAAAAAAAAACAAATGAAAATGGATTTTTTTTTTATTTTTATCACCAAAAAATAATATATTTTGAACTGATTTTTTGTGGGGCTGTTTCAAGGCAAAATAAAGCTCCATAATTTTTGGAGATTTTTTCTCAAACATCTTTGCGTGAATTTGTTTTCAAATTTTCAGAAACCAAATAGATGTTATTAAGTTTTTAGATAAATGAAGAGCATTTCCATCTTACACAAGTGCATGTGGTTTAAAAAATTCTATACAAAATTTCTATGCATAGAGCTGTATAAATTGTACTTATACACAAAAAAATTTCAAGAAATAAAATTATTTGAACATTTACAAAAAAAAAAGTGAAGAGAATGTTGAATAGTGACCAATTTTAAATCAACCGACCGGTGCAAATTTGAAACACACAAGCATGATAAAAACACATCCTTGTGATGACATGATTTTTAAAAAATTGTAGGAAAATAATCATCCAATCTGGACAGCATATGAGAAAGATACTCAAGTTTCAATTTTAAAATCTGAATCAAAATAAACAAAATAACCTGCAGTGGTTTAATACAACAAAGAACAAGCGCTGGCTGGTGGGCCCCATGTGGCAGTGGAAGGAATACTTTGTGGGCTGTTAAACTCGCATGGGGCATTGCCTGAATTCGGCCCATGCGCAACGCTATCGTCTCCCAGCAGCATTAGTCTCCCACCTCGGAATTTATATGTCAACTTCGCCTGATTATACACGTTGCTGTTGAGCTTGTTTTATAATGTAACAGTGTTCCCTAGTGCCTAGTTGAATCATTTGATGGGCCTTATGCTGTACAATTTTTGCACACGAGGCCAGACGTCGGAACGGTTTCATGTACCCAGGGCCCAGGCACGGACCAACTTCCATGTCGTGCCGCCCGTCCAGCAGTACCATGCCATCACGGCCCCACAAGACGTCAAGCTGAGCTAAGACATTTGAATAAATTTTTTTAATAAAAGAAATTATCAAAGTGGACATTAAAAGTCATAGTGTTAATAATTTTAAATTGAAGGGAGTATTTCGGTTTTGTTGACTATTTTTTCTTCTTCTCTTTGACCAGCAATTTATATAAATTTAATTAATTTATATAACATGTAAACTATATAGTATGGAAATATAGGGAATATTGAATCTAAAGAAATATAAGTTTCATATTGTTAAATTTAATTAAAATATTAAAAATCATTGGTCGAATATGAGAAGAAAACACAGTAAATGCACCCTACAAATAATCTTTTTTTTCCGATGGAAGGAATAATATCGATATTCAATTGATGCCGCCTATTTTAATCATAAAAATTTTGTTTCCAACTTCTCTATAATACCAACACCATATTCATTTTTGTCAATATAATTATTGATTTCACTTGTGAAAAAAATATAAAAGAAAATAGTTGTAGCTTCTTCTGATCTTTCAACCGTTTTCGCCCTTCTTCCGAGGAACAAGTGCTGGATCTTAAAACTGACGGAAAAATGGGGTAGACAATGTACATTCCCTTCAACGTTTCTTATTATGTGGAGGCTCTGTCACTGTCAGAGCTCAAAACCATGGAATAGGCATCGGCACTGGCGCCTTAGAAAATTCCATCTACTGCAGGGATACCTAGTGGCAAACGCCATTGTAATGGCACACAAGCGTTCCTCTACACAAAACTAGAGTTGAAACCGGGTTAGCCGACCAATTTTTTTGCCAAACTGAAAATCGATCTAGACCCGTTTTCTAAAACCTTGCTGGTCAATGACACCCCTTCATCGATGAAATGAATGTGATATGTCCCTTAACTTGCAACATTCACCTGTGATTAGAGCGAATGTTCTAGTAGTAAAAGACATTGTCATCGATTAGAACCCCGCTGGAAATCTGTACCCTAGAAACTTGGCATCACCAATACAAATGCAATAATGATGCACTAATGCGCCTTTCCGTAGCAGCGGAGGTGCCATCATCGATGAAATTATGTGGGGATTGCGCCACCACTAGTAGGACTGTTACTCGCGGGGTACGACTCGGTGTCCCTCTCCTCTCTTGGGTACTGTACGATTCTTTCTTGGGCTCCTCTCCTCTCTTACAGGCAGCTGACCCCCCACCTTCCTCGGCCTTCGCTAAGCAGTGGTGTTCAGGGTAGAGTGGCTCGGTTCCGCAACCTGAAGGCGTGGAAGGGGGTGTATACATCTAGCGACACTTGTGATTGTCGGAAAAAACCTTTGTAATCGTCCACTAGTGTTCCTCTACATAAAACTCTGAATTGATGGAGTTGTCAATGGCACCCATCATCGACGAAATGAAAGTTTTCTGTCCCTTAACTTACAGCATGGCATGACCAGCATGATACAAATCCTATTCGAGTCACATTATATTGCACAGACAGGTCTGTTAGGTTAGATGCAAAGAACAGTCCATGAGATGCCGCCATTGAGGCCTACCCGAACCAAAATTTCGAAACTTAAAAGCAGAGCTAGGCAGCTCCGGCATGTAAAAACACACACTCGCAGTCTCGCTGGTGTGCTTCACCTCATGGCAATGAGGCGATCCATCACATGAGCCCTCGTGAATCGTGACGGCCGTGGCGGAGACACCACGCAAGGCGGAGCAGCCACTGATGCTGCACCCCATGCGCCCCCTGCGCCCTTCAGATTCGTCGACCGCATCATTGGTGCAACTGGAGTACATGTGTTCCTCTGGTCCGAAACATGGAGTCATCACCAATACAAATGCAACAGTGATGCGCCACGTCCAAGAGGACTGTTACTCGCCAGTACGACCGGCTTCCCGTTCGAACACGTTGCTTTATCAATACAAAGTCTCTTTTGTCTGCCGTGCATTTTTTGAAAGAGCAAATAATCTACCAGTCCTTGCTTCTCGTACCGGCGTCTCGTAATAATGCAATACGGCTGGCCGGCGACGCTCACATAACCGTGGATGTACGACACGTGCCTTTTTTTTGGTTAAGTCGACGTACGATGCACTTTAAAATAATATCTAGCTATATACCGTTTCAGGTAATATCTTCGATCCCTATATGTACATGTTGGTCCCCTCTTTCATCAGTTCAGCTTCGCTCGTGTTGATTGATCTCTGGTATCATCTGAGTCGACGATGACTGCAGGGAACACGGCGACGCCGTACGTGATCGCCGTGGTCATCCAGCTCGTCCACGGCGGCGCGTACATCGTCGCCAAGGCCGCCCTGGACCAGGGGCTCAACCCCTTCATCCTCACCTTCTACCGCCAGGCGGCGGCGACGGTTGTTCTCCTGCCGATGGCCATTGTATTCCAAAGGTCGTCTCTTGTCACTTAAGCCCCATGCATCATTTGTATATAGGAATTTTAAGTCCAGGTTTTAACTATATATTGATCTCGCAGGAAGAATGCGTCGTCTTTGTCGCCCAGGTTGCTCGCGAAGCTGTTCTTCTGCGCCTTAATCGGGTACGCATATCAGAACTCACACGATTTAACTGCATTTCGATTCGATGCGCAAACCTGTAGCGACTGCAAAAGCTATTCGATTCGATTGTTGCCATGCAGGATTACAAGCAGCACGAACCTGTGCAACGTGAGTATGACACTGACTTCGGCGACGGTGGCGACCGCAACAGCCAACTCTGTGCCCGTCTTCACGTTCTGCTTCGCGCTGCTATTCAGGTAAACAGATCGCTGTACTGCAGTAACTGCACGCTATCACGTGACTTCAGATCTAGCACACATTGTACTTAAGTTGATATAACCCATTGCACGGCGTGGTGCATCGAAAAGGATGGAGGCGATGAAGCTGAGGACGTCCTCTGGCCTAGCCAAGCTCGCCGGCGTGGGGCTCTGCCTCGCCGGAGTCTTCACCATCGCCTTCTACGCGGGGCCAGCGCTGCCCCCCGTCACCCACCACCGCGCCTTCGCCGAACCCTCGGCAGCCGCGAGCAGCGATTCTCCCAGCCGCAGCCGGGTTGAATGGATCAAGGGGACGTTCCTCATGGTCCTCTCCAGCATGGCGTGGTCCCTCTGGGCGGTCATGCAGGCCGGGGTGCTCAAGGAGTGCTCGAACAAGGTGCTCGTCACCGTGACGCAGTGCGTGTTCAGCGCGGCGCAGCTGCTCGTCGTTGCCGTCGTCGCCGAGAGGGACTTCTCCCAGTGGAGGCTCGGTCTCGATGTCAGCCTCCTCGCCATCCTTTACAATGTAAGGGCGTGATATGATTGTTAATCATCTTGTTGCCTGAATATTCTTGCAAGTTTATTTAGAACGAATGCGTAGCATATATATGGGTTATATATACTGACGATCGAGCTGCTTTTGCTTGCCGCGCGGATTGCCCCGGCCGACAGGGGATCGTCGTGTCGGGAGTGTCCTGGTACCTGGAAGTGTGGTGCATGGAGATGAAGGGGCCTGTCTTCCTCGCCGTATGGACGCCGCTATCCTTCGTCTTCACGATTTTGTGCTCGTCATTCTTCTTGGGAGAGACTATCCACCTTGGCAGGTAATAATAATACTTAATAAATTAAATTAGCAAGAAAAGTTTAACTTCAGAAAATCAATGAGCTCATTGCAAAGAAAATTTATTCTCTTCTGTTATTTGTATGCTAGTGCAATTGCTGGAGCTCTGCTAGTTTGTGGCCTCTACAGTGTACTGTGGGGTAAAAGCAACGAGGAACCTGCAACCGGACCGGATCTAGATCCAAACAAAGGCAATGGCATTCGAGATGGTAAGTGCCGTCACCATGAAGCTCAACAACAGGAGCAAACAGTACCCCCTTCAGCAGCTGGACAAGTGTGATCGAACGATACAAGTGCTCAATGATATTTAGTAATTACATTTCTCATATTTTGAGATATGATGATCGATGAACTGGATTAGTAATACACAGCAAACCTAGCGTGGAAATATATGTAATGGTTCCGTTTCAAAATGTAAACATTTTTAGATTTACTCAAAGTCAAACTTTTATCCTTTGACCACTAATAAAGTAAAATTAAAAATGTTTTATCATATAAAAATTATATTTTTTTATTCATCATGAAATAAGCTTTTAAAAAATATATTTTTACATTAGAAATTATGTAATTTGCTCGGTATTATTAATAAAAATTAAAATAATTTGACTTTATTCAAATAAAGAAATTTTTATATTTTAGAACGGAGGTAGCGTAATAATGAGGTGGGATATTTTTCTGCGCCATTGAACAGTTCCCTGGTCCTAGATATGCGATGAAAATTTTCATGTTCCTTCAAATTCCATTTTCAACCTAAAACGCTCCGCGCGAAAATGCCATTTTTGACCATTCGATGTCAATCAAGGCCACACGCTAGTTGGAATAGTCTAATTTGCCCGTCTGACTGTTTGGAGCAAGAAATTTTCCATGGCACACGTCGTTGTAATGCTAGGGGGCTTTTTGAGGAATACATTTTCTGGCGCCCAAAATGGCGACGGTGGCCTGCCAATATGAAGCATTCTGGTGTGTTACTGCCCTCTACACCACTGCTGTTCTTATACCTGGGCAAACGGACCACCCAAAATGGCACAGCCCGACCTGCCTGTGGGCATGGCCGACAGGGTCGTGCTGACATAAGCCACAGGCTGCACCTCTGACCACAGCATGGGCCCAGTTGGCCCATAAGATCCATGGCCCAAATTTGCTATACTTCCCGAAAACTCAGCAAAAACATGTGCTTCATGGGGTTCAAGACCTAAGGTGTTGAATGGAGAATGCTAGCCACCAGATTACACCGAGTTGTTTGTTTTTGTTTGGATATAAAATAAAATTCTATTTGATCTAAAATGTAAATGGTTCAAACTGTACCGCCGAGCCGGTCTGACCGGGCCATGTTGTGATTGGGCCATGTCAAATTGACCGTGCCTCATTTCAGCCCATTTGGTACATGCCAAATGGACAGTTTTAGTTGGTCTCTTCGTCATGGTTTACAACCCCTTTACAAAACAAGTTAGAACTGAACCAGTTTTCACGGTTTGCTATAAAATTAGTTCGTCACAATTTCTTCACCTCACTGGTTTTTTTTTTAAAAATGGAGACATTGAAAATTTGAACAAGAAATAAAAAAGGTAAACCAATCAAGAAACCAGTGTAACCTAGCGGTAAGCCAAAGAAGCGGTTCAGTTTCACAAATTTTTCTAGTAAATTTAAACATCACTCAATAAACTAAAATTTTCATTAAATCTTTTATTTTAAAATAGTTTTTCATCGGTTTTGGGTCAACCCCTCGACGGTCCAGATCCACCCAATCCGTACCCGCTTGTTTTTCTCGAGGGACATTTTTGTCATAGGCCAAGTTAGCATCATCTGACTATAGTAGGTGTTAACTTTTTCTTTTCTCGTCAATCCCCCCACCCCACTCCCACAACAATATGGTTAATACCTTGTTTTCCAGGCGAAGGCGCACCGTATCATCTTCCACTCTCTGATTTTTTAATTGATGTCTTTAGAATAACACTTTATTACTTAGTTAGTTAACCGGTCCTAAAGCACAATACCAAATGTTCTTGCAAAGCATATTTGCAAGCCCACCACCATGGTCCAAATTTAGTACAACTTCGGTTTGGTAACATTAAATTGTGCTGATATGTTTGTTGGCTTAATTGCAGACACTAGTTGGTGAGATGATAGCGATTATTGCCTACCCCAAGAAAAGGTTTCCAGAAGTTCAACATTTAAAAGCAACGCTCGGTAGCTCAGTCACTCACTTGAAAGCCACACTTGGTATCTCAGCCCCGGCCACGGGCCGCTATATATGCAGCAGAGCGCGACCTCGTGTCGACCCATCGCGGCAGCAGCCCTCGCGACTACGGCCATGGCTGAGACGCCGCCGCCCAAGCCAAAGCCGCCGATGTCGCGCCTCATGCGCCTAGCGCTCAGGGTCGTGGACGGCGTCAGTGACGTCACGCGCCGCTCGGACGGCACGCTGAACCGGTGCGCGCTTTCGCTGCTCGACCCGCGCGTTCCAGCCTTCTCCTCCCCGTGTCGCGGCGTCGCGTCGCGGGACGTCGTCATCGACAGGGCAATCGGCCTCCGCGCGCGGCTGTTCCACCCGTCGCCGCCATCGTCGTCCGATCCGCTCCCCGTGATCGTGTTCTTCCACGGCGGCGGGTTCGCGTTCCTCTCCGCGGCGTCGGCGGCGTACGACGCCGTGTGCCGCCGCATCGCGCGGTACGCGTCGGCCGCGGTGCTGTCCGTCGACTACCGCCGCGCGCCGGAGCACTGCTGCCCGGCGCCGTACGACGACGGCGTCGCGGCGCTAAGGTTCCTCGACGACCCCAAGAACCATCCGCGGACCGTCCCGCTCGACGTCTCTCGCTGCTTCCTCGTCGGCGACAGCGCGGGCGGGAACATCGCGCACCACGTGGCCCGGCGCTACGCTTCCGACGCCGCCTCGTTCCGGCACGTCCGCGTCACGGGCCTCGTCGCGGTCCAGCCGTTCTTCGGCGGGGAGGAGAGGACGCCGTCCGAGCTCCGGCTCGACGGCGCCGCGCCCATCGTGTCCATCGAGCGCGTGGACTGGATGTGGCGCGCGTTCCTCCCGCCCGGCGCCGACCGCACGCACGAGGCCGCCGACTTCGCGTGCCCCGCGGCCGCCGAGGGTCTCGACTCCCCCGCGTTCCCGCCCGTGCTGCTGGCCATCGGCGGGTTCGACCCGCTGCAGGACTGGCAGCGCCGGTACGGCGACATGCTCCGGAGCAAGGGCAAGGAGGTGCGCGTGTTCGAGTACCCGAACGCCATCCACGCTTTCTACGTCTTCCCCGTGTTCGACGACGCGCGCGACCTCATAGTTCGCATCGCTGAGTTCGTCGCCGAGAGTGGTGCTGGCCACAGCCAGCAGTGATCGGACCAGGAGTCCTCGTCGTCGTTGTCAGCGTCTTGGCGGGCTCAGTGTATAAGCGTAAGGTGTTCGGTCGTGGTGACGTGCCGTGAGTTACATAGTAGTAGTAGTAATTTGGAGTGTTTTATGTCGTGGCCATCGAGTGGAGCAAGTGTCCTTGCGTCAGTTAGAAGGGTTAGAAAATGTGTGTCACTGTTATTGTTATATTACAAACGTTTGGAATGGTGAGTGATGTAAAAATTAATTTATTGATTACTCTTATGAGTTGGTGATTTCGTGATGGAGAGTGGAGATCACTGATGGGGACTGAAAAAGACAACTGAAAAAAGGTTGGAGTATCTATAATTGCGGCAGAACCGTAAAAAAAAAATACAGGACGGTTCGCCTAAAATCGATCTCGAGTGATATTGATCAACAATACTCAAATAGTATAACACGAGTGATAATATAAAATAGAGAAAATCGATTAAAGTCTTACAATATAGTTTAAGTAGACATGCTTTATTTCTCGCGATCGGAGTTCGGTGAGGAGAGAACCGGCTTATAGGACCAGTTGGCCAAGGGTTCACCTTTTCACACTCTTTTGTTGCAACAGCTACACCAGCTCTCTGTAAAAAAAGCTTAAAAAAAGAGAAACAACAAACTATGAGTATTAATTACTCAGTAAGATTTATCCGTCAAAATGGTCAACTACAACCAACTCTTAGACATGAGGAGCTAACTTAAAGAGATGGCTATTTGCATAAAACATAACACTAATAGTGGATCCTTACTTTTAACTTTTTGTGTTAAGTTTACAGAATGTATATTTAATTTGCACTAAAAACTATAGCAGACATGGTTACCAGGCAATTGCCTATAAACTAAGCAAATAATTCATATTATTAATTAAGTTCAGTTATTACTATGACATAACTCAGTGAATAAGTGGTACTCGTTACTGTGAGAGGCAGCGACTATAATCGATTTACACTAGCTGAAAAAAACACGACACGTACGCATTTCCCAGAAGCTGCACGTGGCAACCTTTCACAACAATACGATAGAGCCGGTCCGATGCGCACCTCTCCAAAGCACATGGTCATTCATGCGATCATCACGCCGGGTGCATCCATGGTTAGATCTAAAGCTTTTTTATACTCCTCGCCGAAAGAGAGGTGGGGTTACGTCCAACCACTACGGTATCGGGCTACATCAATTTTTTGGGTCCCACGTCCGCAGTATGCCTTCGGTACTGTTTAAACTTGCTTAACAGAGCCACACTGTGAGACCCCTTTCAGAAAGGAGCGTCTATGTGCCACCTATACCATTTTCTAGATCCGTAGCTGGTACACACATTCAGAACAAAGTGGTATTTATTACACGTACTTTATTACATCGCACTACTCAACCTAAGAGGTTCCGCAAACAAGTCTAGAGTACAAGCATGAGTCGGCACAACGACTCTAGACAAACCACACCTAGTCTATACACACTCCAGAGGCAACTTGACGGCAGACGAGACTTCTACTCTTCGTAGTCAGCATCTTCTTTGTCATCCTCGTCTTTTGAGCAAAAATAGCAACAACGGAAAGAGTGAGTACAAAGGTATTCAGCAAGTCTCAACAAGAAGTAGGTAAGAGGTTTCACCGTAGCGAAGCAAGGAAAGCTTGAAGGTTGAGTTTTGCGGAAGGCAAGTTTTCATGCTGGCTTCCTATCAAAAGAGGATTTAAAGAAGAGAGAAAAGCATTTGCTATATTTTAGTTGAGTGGACTTGAGTAAGATTTTCACTCCTCTCCGTAGTTCCCAAGTTTTATATTGGGCGTAGGCACTCTCGTGCCGGCCCTAGGCACAGCCACACAATTTCAAAACACAAATAGCTACATCCCCTCACTCTTCAAATAAGTGTATAAAATTTAATCGTATGATAGTCGAACAATAGCATATCATTACTATGACAACGACCTATCCGAAAGGATTTTTAACTCTGCAGAGGTTGTACACTGTACCCATAGGTTATGCTACTCCTAATCATTAGAGTTGCGTAACACCTATCTCACATCTTCGCAGTTTTCCACAGATTCCACCCAAAGTGCAAACAGAGGCCATCCATCGGAGTTTTCTAGGTCACCGATGACGTGTCGGTACATTCCTGGAGCCAAGTCGTGAATATTCACCACATTCACGCCTTTTTCTGGTCCCCTTCAATCTCAGGTATTACCAAACCAGGGGCTATATCCGCGAGCTTACGCTCCTGTGACACTGGCAATTACCGTCGAAGGCCAGACAGTGAGTCATCTCACGCCCTTCTCCTGTTCCCTTGTGTCTTCACTACCGACCCCCGGTGGTTCGATGGGGAAAGAATACGTAGAGAGAATAAGTCCTGCCCAAAATGAACAGGTTATGTGATTGCACGGGAATTACCAAGTCGAGCGCTAATGAACCGGTCCTTATATGGTAGGGGTGGCGGTCTCGTCCACGGCAGGTGGACCACATCGAAGCCTACACACCTATCACCATCACCTCAGGTGAGCCCCACTTCACGGCTAGAAACATCCCCTCTTCACCTAGCACCAGTTGTTCTAATCTCACCCTTTTTATTGATACTCACACCACCAAACTCTTTTAACTCATTTTGCAAATTAATGGTAAATGGTGTGGCGGTGTAGAGCACCGCAGATGGGGTCCTAAGCAGTTCTAGTAACAAGGTAGTATCCGTTCCGTAAAACTAACTAGAAATGGAATTCCTATAGTTATCAAGGGCACGTCGGTAATGGTTTCTAAGGGAAATATCTATATTTATACAACAAGTTACTGACATAAATATAAATATCTAAAAGCAAATAGGTATTAAACTATACAATGTTTAACACATTTCAAAACAAGCAAGGATCGCGAACTATAGGCACGGTAATAAAACATAGGTTCAATGGGCTCGAAATGGGTTAGGACTTGCCTTCAGCTGCTTCTTCGAAGTCCGCTTCGAACTCGTGCTCTTCAGGCTCTGCGGGCTCCTGAGCGACTTCGACTTCTTCTGCCACAACCAAAACACAACACAACTACCAAACAAAAGCTAAAAAGAGAAGAGAACAATCATCAAACAAGAAATGGAGTTTGGATGGGTTACAGGGTTTGGTTTAAGTGTTTAAAGATATGGGTCTAGGGTTTAGAGTGAGTTGAACCCTGTTTTTCTACAATTACTGTGAACTTGGGTGGCTTGTGGTGAGCTAGTGATGCCTTGGAGTAGGTTTGTAGTGTCCAGCCTAGGGTTTACAGTGAAAGCACCGTGTCCCAGTGGAAGTTCATGGTAAAACTGCCATGAACCAGCTAAACCCATGCTGACTTGAAATCTGGCCGCGTTCAGAGCAATGGACACAGAATTATCTCGTGTCCAGCTCTGGGGCACTCGGGCCGATGGACACAGGAAAAAAAAGGTCCGTGTCCATAGCCACGGACACGGGACCACTGTTGTGGCCCTAAGAATGTGGTACTTCAAGTCTTGTGTTGTTCCTGTGGGTTTTCTCTACAGGTGAAGTGTCGTGACAGGTGTGACGTGTTCTAAGGCCCATGGGCCAGCGTCCTCGACTTCGAGCGATGCGTTGCCGGGCTGGAACGGGGTTCGAATGTGTCGGCAGCGCTCCTGGCGACACCAGACGCGCTCGCGACTTCGGTCCGCGTTCTCGGCAACTTGGCCACAAGTCTCGAGGCAACAACTAGTGTCCCAGAATCCTTGGGTTGAGCTCTACGCAACGGTGGGGTTGGGGTTAGCGCTCGACTTCTGTCGGAGCAGAAACACAACGTGCCAGTGCACGCTCCGGATGTGCTCTAGCGCTGACGTGCTCTGGGTGTGCGGGTTTGCGCGCGCGTTCCCAGCGGCATAGTGCTCTGTTTGGCGTGAAATTTTTTGTGCACCTTCTCTATACTCGGGAACACACTACGACGTGTGTGGTTTTACCAGCTGGCTTGGAACGACGGCTGGCGGCAGGTGGATAGCGGCGCACGGTGGTGGCTCTCTCGGACCGGCCCAACGGCGCGTCGGCTACCCATCTCTCTTGCTCGGTTAGCTTCCTAGGGGGCTTTTAAGGCTACTTGTGTGAGGAATTGAAAGATGGAGGCTGGGAAGGGGGTGCTCACCGGAGGGAGAGGGTGGCGGCTGGATTCAGAGGAGAGGGCGAAATTGGTGGCAGAGAAGGTGTTTTTCCTGTGAGGGGAGAGCTGTGGGGTGCGCTGGGGTGCGGTGGAGCGAAGGAGACACGCAGGCGCGGTCGAGGAAGCCTTTTATAGGCGGGGCGGCGAAGCTTGGCGCGGCTCGGGTGGAACGTTGTCCAGGCGCGGTCGAGGCGACCGTTTTTGGAGTTTCTGAGCAGCTGCGCGGCTGGGCCGGGCGTCGTGGCTGTTCGGCATGCAGCCCATAGGAGGACCGCGTCGGTCGGCGTGTCGGCAGGCCGCGCTTGGCCTTCAACCGCATATGACAAGGCTGCCATGTCCACGGTCGCCAACACCGTCTTCTCAGAGTCGCGCAGGGAACCGGGTTGATGGCGGCGTGCGGCAGTGGCGTGCCCCCCCTCGGGCGCGGGGTTGCCGACATGGTGGGGACGACCGGCTGGCCCCGACGGGCAGGGCGCGGGTGATGCCCTGCGCCCAATGTCCAAGCGACAAAAACAAGGGAGGGGGAGTGGGCCGGCCCAAGAAGAGAAAAAAATGGGCCTGCCTACGCTATTCGGCCCACTTACAAAATTAAAAAAAATCCCTCCAATTTCTATTTTCCTAATTTCTCTAATTGCATTTTCTAATTATAATTTGGCTAGGAATTTTTTTTGGGGTAAAGATCCAAACTCCGAGAACAGAATTCGAAGCGAAAAAACAAAAGAAAATAATCACTTGTCAAACTCACATTTTATATTTCGAAATTTTGAATTTTAATTAGCTAATTTCTAACTTTAGTTCTCTTAAAGGAAAATTTTGAAAATTAACCTAATCTAGGATATCAAAGAAGCAATTTTTTTTAAAATAACCCACATTTGACTTAATGAAAAATTTAGGATGTGACACACTAGAATCGGTCCTTAACTGACATAGACAGGGCTACCACCGCGAAGGCCTAGCCTTCTCAAACTCTCCTATACACTATCCCCAACCGGTCTCAGGTTTATTCAAGTGTGAGAGAAAATAAGACCTATAGCTCGCGAATGAGGTTTCTCATTCACTCGACTTCTACCGTTTATTAGAACTCATAGCTTAGCTCTACATCGAGTTACCTGTACCAATATACACTTAATAGGGTAAGTAGCACTATCATGCATTTTAGGGTTCCAAACAACTTACATAACTTAATACACAGTACATTAACCATACAATATATAGTGATTTTTGCAAGATTAAACAGTTTTCTAGCAATTAATAAATAATTTCTTAAAGATAGAAAATTACGAGCCATGTGACGGCCGGTGGACCACGCCGCACAGGGGCTCACGGGAAGAGGCAGCTGCACGGGATATGGGCCTATGGCCACAAATGATCCGGCGCCTGGATCGGGCTGACCCGATACGGCCATGGCGGCCTGGCGGCAGCTTGACGACGGCGTTCGTCAGAGGCAGTCTGCCGGCGGCTGCGGCGGTCGCTTCCGACACCGTCTCACTCCACGCGACACAGGGAGGCCAAGGACGCGGTCGCCGAAGGGGGGTGCTCACTGGAGCTGGGCCCGCAACGGGCGGCGCAGTGCAACGGGGTTGGCGGCGTCGCGCGGGCTCTACCTGAATGAAATTTGGTTCCGTTTCCTTCTTTAGCTTCCCAGTCACGAGAAGAACACCAGCACAGGGGTTATCGTCATGGAGAAAGGCCGAGGAGGGGTCGTCAACGGCGTGAACCACGAACTCTAATGGTGCTGACGGCGAGGGACCCGAATCCCCTATAAAACAGCCTCAATTTCACGCCAAAAACTTGCTGAGGAGGGGCTCCAAGCGATGAAGGAGCTGCAGCCGGAAGTACAAGGGAGGATTTGCACCGGGGCTCGCTGATTTTGTGGAGGGAGCGGCGGCGACCGGTGGTAGTCAAACTTTGGGGAAAACACAAAATCTGGAGAACTCGGCTGCAAATCAGAGGAGGGAATGTGCCGACCTTCTTGAGCGAGAGGTGTGGAGCCTGTGTAGCGGAAGAGACTGGTTGGATATGGCTGGGAGGTGGCGCTCCACGGCAGCAATGGAGTGCGGCCGGGCGAGACAACGAGACCGAGTGAGGAGGGCGGAGAGTACTACTCGCACAGTAGATAAAGCGGGACATGTCCTCGGCTCGGTGGCGTGCATGCAACGAGGAGGCGCGAGGCAAGGGCGCGTGGGCGTGCGCGCTGGCCGTGCGCGGTTGGAGGAGGAAGAAGAAAGAGAACCGTCCAACTGAGTGGTGGGTCCCGCGGGGATTTTTATTTTTCTCGAATTTTTCTCAGATTTTCAGTGCATCTTTCTTCTTTTGACCCGAAATGCACCCTTTCCGAGCTCTAAAAGTTTTGAAATTTGGTAGGCTAGTATATCTTTTGAAAAGAAACAACTTTTATTTTGGGCATAAGTTCAAAATCAAAATAAATAAAATGATATTTAATTTTGAAGAGAGGCTAGCTTTTAAAGGACAGTACATTATTTGGGACTTTTAAACCTCCAATAAAATTTTCTAAAAAGTTCTAAAATTCAAGTGGTTGCAAGAAATTTCAAGAGTGAGTTTTGTTTCACAATATTTCATTAAAAATTTTGAACTCGCATTTTGAATTTCAAACTTAAATTTGAGACTAACTTGAAATTGGGTTTAAATTCTTTCGAGCTCGGATTTTCGGGAATTTCAAAATTCCAATGGAGCGCTTCATTATTGGTAAAATGAAGTGTTACAATAATATCTATATTTGTACAAACTATTAACTATCAAAACTGAATCCTCATCGAGCCACATCATCTTTTTTGTTTGCACCGTTAGATTATGAGGCTCCAATTGATCCTGACCATTTATTCTACACCTCTCCATTTAACTTATTTTGTCTCTTCCCCTTTATCTTCCACCGAACTGCCATCTTCCATTTAATTTTCGCCCTCCATCCACCTTTGCTCAATCTGACCCTCTCTTTTCCTCGATCCACCCACGCCCTTTCCGTGGCGGAACCACCCTAAACGGATGTTCCGTTCAAATTTCATTAATAAACGCAGCTAGAAAAATTTTGAAATTTCAAGTAGATGTGATTAATCATCATATCCTGTGAGCATAAATGAGTTTTATTAAATAGTTCTCATATGTTTTAATTTTTTTAACTATTATAATTGTTTTTTTTGAGCTTTTATTCATTCTACCATAATAAATCATCATCATTATTATAAATTCTCGCAGCAACGCACCGAAAAATCATCTAGTTTCAGATTGCTGTGATGTTATCGGCTCTAATATGCCGCGGACCAAATATTTCATAAACATGGACAATTTGATAGCAAGGTGCATAGACATGGATGGAATTGATTAGGCCTGCAGGTGGCAGGGGCCTGACCACAAAGCTGCTGTGCGGACCTGTGCCACGAGCCCATTTCACTCCGGCTCGGAAAGACATGCGGATCGTCCCAATGGTCCCAACGGCTCTAAAACCTACGAACAGGAGGGGATAAGCCGTGGCTATATATGGCCAAATGGCTCGTACTTCATCGGCTAACTCAAAGCATGGAAATTTTGGCCTAGCCTAAGAATAACATGGTCTGAATAATTCCGTGCTTGGACCAGCACCACACAAGGCTGCGGACCTGCAGCGGCTCGGCAAGGTCCATTAAATAACCGGATCGTGCTGTGCTAGCTTATGGGCTATCAATCGAGGCCCAAACATGACCTATTACATGGACCGTGTTGGGCTAGATCAACTCGAAGTCCGAAAGATATATAAATTTTATTTTATTCTAAAGAAATCTCAAAAAACTAATTATATAGTATTTAAAATATTAAATTTTAAATATAAATAGTCAAATTGCATGTATTTAATGTAAAATTTTAAATAAAAGTCTTATAAATGTATTGGACCGTGCCATGCTGTGCCAGATCTGACGGGCTACACGGGCTGGCTTAATCGGGTTGTGTCTGTGCCAGGCTAGCGGGTTTGCGGCCAGCCCAAACATGGTCCGTGTCATGCCTCGGGCTGGCCCATCCTACGTAGTTGTAACCATGATTGGCTAGGCTAATGTTATAGCCTGACCGATATACAGTTAGGTAAGCTATTATGGTCTAGATGTAGCCTGTAGGGTGGGTGCTTAAATCTTCAAATCTTTTCGGTCATGAGTTCGATTTCTACTTTCCTGACTTATGGGTCACCGTGCCAGCAGGTTGGCCCAGCTCGAATAAATTTCTTTTTATTGTGCCATTGGTCGTTGCTGGAGCCCGTGGGCTGGTATGGCACAACCCGTTAGTTACACGTGTTGCGCCAGTCCTAAATTAACCATGCCAGTCATTTTCCAGTAAATGTCTCTACGTAGAGATACGTCCGGTTTCTTTAAGCACCGTAACAAAACTAAAAAAAAGTGAAGAGGAGATTAAAAAAAATTCAACATGGTGCCGACCGCTTCTTTCTCAAGCAGGATGCAACAATGCTAGGAGTCGCGCAAGTGAGAAGTGATGGTTGCTCTGATCGGAAAATAACTCCATTCTGGTGTTTCCCAATCTGCCAGTACGTAGCACAATCAGTCTTCTGCTTGACCACCGTGCGCCGGTCTCCAATTGACAGCAGGTTGTCGACCATGCGCCGGCCTCCAATTGACAACGTGTGGTGCAGCAACTGCTGCAGGATCTCCTCCCTGTGCCACCAGTCCTCGCGCGGGCGTCCCTGCTCGCGTGCGACGCGACCACCGTCCTCCCTCGCCTGTCCTCGCGCGACGGTCGTCCGTCGGAGCTGAGAAATTCCCTCCTCCCAACCGCACGCCCGCACCAAAAGAGGCTTGGAACGACGAGAGACGGCTGGAGGAGGACAGAATACTCACCGATCCGGCCATGGAGCTCCTGGTGTCAACACCGATTGAAGGATCGCTTGGGAATCGAGAGGTATTTGAGGCTTTTCCGTCTGCTTCGCGTCGGCCAACGGCTGAGGAGAGAGAGAGTCGAAGGAGCTGATAGCCTGGACAGGAGAACGAAGATGAGGATAACGTGATGGACTGATGGTGCTTTGGTGGATGGACTGGGCCCATAAACCAAATGGACATATGTTTTCCATTTTTCATTATTTTTGCTTATTTTCATTTATTTTAGAAGCATAATGATACAAAATTTGTATATAATCACATAAATTTGTATTTTGTGTTAAGAAAGTAAGTTCACAATTTTTAAAAAAGAATATAATCATCATATTCAACTCCTGGTTTGTATTCTACTATCCAAACAAAAATTACGGTGGCCTCATCTTTCATTCGACCCTTCTACAAAATAAAAAAATGGCTCGCCACATCCCTCCAATCAAACAGCAGCAGGGGATTAGGGCCACCTAATCCCTAAAAAGAGGGACAACCCTGTCCCATCCCACTTTGACCCAAAACCAAACGCCTTGAGTGCACAGAACCGGACCACAGAGACAATGGAGGGAAGCTGAGACAGTGCATCTGGAATATGTATTGAGTTACTCACCCAACCTCAACTTACATGAATTCTACTTGCGTCGATAAAATAAGGCACAAATATTCCATATTTCTTTCCATAGAATTCATATTTTGACTTCATTAATGATAGATGTATGTGAATAGTACAAACCAATTCAAATATTTATGCCTTCTTGCTACATTTAGATCGCTATATATACCTCTCATCTTTATGTATACTTTTTCGTAAATATTTCATAGAATTAGGGAAGAAATAGATGCCTACCAAATATTTTCCTTTATACTGTCATGAAAAATTCCTATTAATGCGGTATATATTTGCTTCAGGAATTAATTTTTTTACATTCCGCTGCAACGCGCGGGGTATCATCTAGTTATTAATACATGCCATGTCATGGACAGACGACTTAAACCAGCCGTAAGAATTTATTGGATATACACCTTCAAATACATATACTCCATCCAATATTGTAAAATTATAATCCGCGGTTAGTTCAAATTGGCCTCCTGTGAAACTTTCACAGAATCTCAGAAGAATTTTACATGAATTAGTTCAATTTTACAAAAAAACGCAGGAAACGAGAATATTCCCGTGTTCCAAAGAAGGCCTTAGTGGTTGGAATGCCATCCAGCTGGCATGGAAGCGAGGAGCGGGTCAACATGCCATGTCAAAAAAGTACTACTCCTCCATTCTAAATTTGAAGTAACAGGGTGGCAACAATTTTGAAACGGTGTAAGTATATATCGGTAGTATGGGTTAGAGGGGTTGCCTTTTTCTGTGTTGAGTGTTTTTTCCTGCATAAATCTCTTCGAGTCTCCGTACCATTTGAACAAATAAATTGTACATGGTCCTTGAGTACTATGATTTGTAATTTAGTTCCACGGATGGCAGGTGGTGATTTGTCTCGCTTGCTTACGTAAAATGCGATGCCAAATCTAGATACAGTATATATCTTTTTGAATCTATTTTTCACTCCATCTGTCAGGATTCCTTTCAGCTGCTGACTTCAAGCTAGACGCGTGTTGCCCTCTCGTCTTGAAACGTTCCTGTCAGTGCAAGCGCCATGCATCATCATTCATTAGTGTGGATGGACTTGCTTCTGCCTCCAAAGAGGATATATATGGATCAGCGGAAGGAAGGAAAAACAAGCTGATAAAGATGACTGGTGGGTTTGTTTCTCGATCTCCTATTTTTTTAACTCCAGATAAATTAAATAAACTACTACACATCTCACATATATGGATATTTAGTTTCTTGTTGTGATCCGCATATGGGTAATTTATTTTTGAATGTGCTAGTGAGAATTGTGTTCATACTCAAGGGCTTTCCAAATCCTAGGTGACATATGACATAACCAAATGGAAGAATTATTCACCCACCACTAATAATTGCTCCTGCCTTCATTCAAAAATGACTTTTCGTTTTTGCTTTGGACATGAGAACTTAAGGATAGTGAGAAAAGTGGGTTCATGAAAAAAGAGGAGGCAGACAGCGGAGATATATTTGGAAGAGAGAAATGGGCACTCAAGCAAGAATGGCAAGTATTAGTATTATGAAAAATCTCGAAGAGGCTAAAAATTTAGCTAATAAAAAATAGGCTGCTAACTACTAGCATAATGCCCACTTGTCACGAATTATGAAATTTTTACTTAGTACACCTTGCATCTCTCTTGACCAATGGTCCACATCATGATACCGCTTGGTACCTCCAGATACCTTGCAAACACTGTGAAATATAATCTTTACGCATAAAACAGTTTAGGTTGTGATCAACATCATTTTGTTTCATCAACCTAATTTCAATGTTCAAATGTAGTTTTCGAGGTTGTTAGTATAGGTAGTCAGTTTATTACTGCTATAAATATAGGTACACACACCATTATATGTGAATGACTTTTAGAGGCACCTATAATTGAGATTGACTAGAATCACCAATGCCATCTTTGTTGGGGTAGGAAACATGTTATGTTTCCATTATCTAAAAAAAATCTTTGTTGGGGTAACCTATTTAGTTTATAATTGTTTTTAATATCAGTCATATTAAAAAAATTAATTCATTTGATTGAACTAAAGAGGTTTAAAGGTTAACCCAAGGTTCATATATCTTCACCTCTAACATTGGCATGGCTACCCGTACCAAGTTGAAAACTTTAACATGGGTACGTGGAAGAATCTCTTGGCTACGGCCTGCTTAAAATTAACCGGACCGTGGGAGACAAACTCAGAGAGGTTGGGACGAGAAGAGGCCAGTCGATAAAAGGGCCGATCACACATACCACTTTCAGATACTTGCCCTCTTTTTCCTTTAATTTTGGCACGTTTCTTTGTTGATGCAGGTATCTCTTTCGCACGTTTCCCGTACCATTTGAAAGAACAAATTAGCCTGTCCTCAATATTTCCTGTACCAACTTGTAATTAAGGTACATGACTGGAGGGCGGTGATTCGTCTCACGTGCGTACGTCGGACTTGACGACATTCTAGCTACAGGTTCATATTGGATGCTAGCTCTTATATAAATCCTCTACCTGTTCGATCACTCAGCACACCTATCAATTCTATATATATGTCGTCGATCCATCCATCTTTCTTTCTATATATACGTGCGTAAATCGATCCGGTGAGGTTGGAGATACCATGAATTACTGATTCAAAGAGCTAATATGCAGGAAAAAATACGCAATCTATCTAGCCTACTTGATGCGATGTCTGGAGATGCGAAGGCACCGTACGTGATCAGCATCCTCATCCAGGTCGTCTACGCCAGTGCATACGTCGTCACCAAGGCTTCCCTCAACCATGGGATGAACTCCTTCGTCTTCACCTTCTACCGCCAGGCAGCAGGAATGCTTCTGCTGCTGCCCATCGCCCTTGTCTTCCAAAGGTCTTGTTGTCCTGCCTAATGCCGGCCTGTTTGAATATACTCCCTCCGTTTTTAAATTGTTGACACCGTTGATTTCTAATATCAACTTTGACCATTATCTTATTAAAAAAATTGTTCAAATATAAAATTTTATTATTATGTGCTTTATTATTAGTGTCAACGGTGTTAATAATTTAAAACCGAAGGTAGTAGGAAACAAAATGGATACATGAGTGATGCACTTACTAATCCTGGGAATCAATTTTGCAGGAAGAACTTGCCATCTGTCTCCCAGGTTGCTCTTGAAGCTGTTTCTCTGTGCCCTGATCGGGTATGCATATATTCAGACTCCTACTTTTTACCAGAAAAATAGTGTCATACTAATCGTCCAATCGGATGCCTGAAAAATGTTTTGAATCTCATGGTGGATCCTGGCTGTCTGATCACCGTCGCTACGTTCTCCTTCTACTCCACCTTGCATTCCGTGTACTAGAAATAATGGCTCAAAAGCTAAATACCCTCGCTTAATCATGGCTGTTGCTCATTGTCAGTTGAAATCGGCCCTGATTTCCAGTCAGATATATATTGAATTAGAAACGAAACCAGAAGTATTCACAATATAGTACACATTTAATTTGTTTGTTTTAATACAGGAATACAACTTGCATAAACCTGGTCCATCTGAGTATGGCTCTCACTTCGGCTACCGTGGCATCCGCAACAGCCAATTCTGTGCCCGTCTTAACCCTTTTTTTCGCGCTGCTATTTAGGTATATATTTTCTACTAGTCCATAAAGCACACATGCTTGAACGACCTGTTGATAGCACTGCATGGCTTGGTGCCAAGGATGGAGGTGCTGAAGGTGAGGAGCTCTTCAGGCATAGCTAAGCTTGCTGGCATAGGGCTATGCGTCGCTGGAGTGTTCGTTATGGCCTTCTGTGATGGGCCAGCATTAAGCCCCGTCAACCACCACCACGCCTTTGCCCACACCATGACCACCAAGAACTCTCCAAGCCGGGCAACATGGATCACAGGGACATTCCTCATGGTCCTTGCTACTATTTTATGGTCCATATGGTTGGTTATGCAGACTGGAGTGCTCAAATAATTCCCGAACAAGATGCTTGTGACAGTGACTCAGTGCGTGTTTAGCGTGGTGCAGTGTCTCCTAGTTGCAGTGGTGGCTGAGAGGGACTTCTCCAAGTGGAAGCTCGGATTCAATGTCGGCCTGCTCGCTGTCCTTTATAATGTAATGTCATTGTGATCATATACTGTTTGAGATGGTTTTACTATAAGTTTATTTGCAATTACAAACTGTAACAGTTGATTCAGAACACTAACCAGTTACTTGGCTTTCTGCATGGGCGGTTCCGATCGATAGGGGATAATGGTGACGGGAGTATGCTACTACCTGCAAACATGGTGCATGGAGAAGAAAGGCCCGGTCTTCTTGGCGATATGGACGCCACTATTGTTCATCATCACAATATTTTGCTCCTCATTCTTCTTGGGAGAGATTGTCCACCTTGGCAGGTAACTACTACATATGGTTACTCAAGGCTATTAACAAGAAGCTAAATGGATTCATTGACAATAGTATCCTCTTCATTTGTATGGTAGTATCATTGGAGAAGTTTTGCTAGTTGGTGGCCTCTACAGTGTGTTGTGGGGTAAGACCAGGGAACCTACAATCACAGAGCGTGGCAATGTTAACCCAGTCGATGATATCCATGACGGAAAGGATGATCACAATATTCCACAAGAAGTGTTGGAAAAATCAGAGTCAAGAGATGAGCAAGTATGACGGAACAATGAATTCAGTTCATCATAGTGCAGAACTACGGTAAATGAATTTCGAAACAAATGAAACTTTTCATGTATTGATGATAATCTGCAGGCAGGGTTAGTGATGCTACGCAGACATTGGACTAATACGTGTAATGCAATTAATAAGTATTCCAAGGAGGAGACAGCTAGACATTTTTCCTCCAAAGGCCAAGGCCTAGTGAAATTGATGCTCATAGAGCAAAATCATTTCTCATATCATGGTAAAGGGTTGTGTGTGTGCAAGATTTTTCAATACATTCGTCAAAATCCTAAAGAGCTCCTCAAGCTTGGAGAAATCTTGGGGGGTGTTGCCATGACATGGATCACCTCCATATGTGTGTTTATACATGAATTTTCAATCCAATCTTTCATCTTTTTTTATTGATCTATTTATTTTTACCTAAAGCTACACACATAAAAACCAACGCATAGTTACTATGTTGGAGTTTTTTTCATGTTTTTTATTATTGAAAGTGCATCTAGGATCCCTATGAATTTTGGAATGAATTGTGACAAACAATGGAAGTTTTTAATCTCTCTTTGTGAGTATGTGTGTAGGGGTGAATCTTATTAAAGATTATCTAGACCCTCTAGAAAGAAAGAAGAAGAAGTGTTGGTTCTATGGCTCCTCGTTCTTTTACTTGTTATTCTTTTGAGTCATAGGACCGCCGTACTATTAAGAGGGGTCTCTGCATCTCCAGTAAAGAATTGGTTAGGTGCTCAAAACTTTAATCTATCAAACCACTCTTATTTTTCTCATTGGCAACGGACTTATCCGGTCAAGCGGACTTGTCCGCCCCAGACTAGTTCGCCTAAGTGCCGGACTCCAGAGAGGGAGCACGCAGCAACTTCGAACTTGTCCGGAACGGACATGTCCGGATTAGTTGCGGATTCCAGAAAGTATTCCACAGACTAATCGCCCGATTTTCGGAATCCAGAGAGATGACCAGCTGACCGTTGCACGCTTTCCGGACTTGTTCGGACCTCCGAACTAGTCCACAAGGCGGAGTTTTGGAAACTTTTCCTTGATTGATCTATATAATCTCCCCTTCTCCCACGGGTTAGGGTAACCAAAAACGTAATCCTTTTAACCCTTTTGCGCCCTAGAGCACCAGAGATCCATTTCCTCCTCCTCCTTCCACGACCTCCACTCAAACCCTAGGGTTTCGATTGAAGGAAGAATGAGATCTTGAGCCCTCATCGTTCTTGAGCACTTGATCCGTTCTTTGCAGGTTTTGCAGGGCTTATTACTCTTGGAGACTTGTCTCCTAGACGGCTAGGTGTCGTCCGGAATCCATCGATCTCTTGTGGTGAGATCCGAAAGGTTTGAATCACCCCCTTTTCCGATTATAGTGAAGAACCAAGTTGATCTTTGTGATAGCTTGGAGAGGTTAAGAGTTGAGCGAAACCTGATCTTTTGTGGATCCCTCAATGGAGACGTAGGCTACTTTGTGGAACCGAACTTCGGTAAAAATTGCTGTGTCTTGTCTTCGTGTTCTTTATTGTCAGATTTATATTCCTGCTGCGATTAGCGGACTTATCCGCAAGACCGAACTTGTTCGCTAACGGACAAGTCCGCTACTTCAGACTAGTCCGCTCTCTGTAAATCTGATAAATTTGCTTTAAGTGTCGAATTTTTTGGTGGTTGCCTATTCACCCTCTCTCTAGGCAACCTTCAATTGGTATCAGTGCTAGGTCTCTCTACTAAATAGCTGAACCGCTAGGAGAGCATTGAAGATGTCAACCGAGAAGATTGGAGAAACGTCCGCCGCCAAGGAGACTTACTCCAATGTGTAGTTCAACTACAATGAACTGAGGGAACTAAAGAATGAGCTGAAGATTGGTCAAGCCTCGGGGAAGATTCTCATTTTTGATGGAACCTTCTACGAGCATTGGAAGTTCCGGATGATCACCTACCTTGAGTTCATGGGGCCTCAAACTCTGAAGATCGTGGAGAATGGATTCACCTTCGAGAATGAAGCCGATCCCACACCCAATGATGAGATCAACATGCATCGCAACGTCCAAGCTGCTTCCGTAATCATTTCGGCACTCAGCCCAAATGAATACATGAAGGTGATGGGTATACGTAATGCCCACAAGATATGGAAGAAGCTGGAGATCATTTATGAAGGGACAGACACGGTCAAGGAGGCTAGAGAAGATCTCCTAAGGGGACAGTACAACCTGTTCATTAGGAAGAAGAATGAGGGACCTCAAGAGGTCCATGATCGTCTCATGAGCATCGTCAACAAGAGAAGAGCACTAGGAGTGAAGCTTGAGGACTTTGAAGTCAACAAAAGGTTACTCCAAGCCCTTCAACCTTGGAACTCACATTTGTGTACTCTTATTAGGGAGAAGGAGAACTTCAAAAACTTCACCACGGATGAAGTGCTCGGGCGACTCCTTGCTCAACAAGATCAAGATGAAGAAGCAAGGAGAGCTAACTCTCTTATTGGCAACACCTCCTCCGATGACAAAAGTGTGGCGCTCAAGGTCAAAGCCAAGAAGGTGAACATCCAAAGCTCAAGTGATGAAGAAAGCGATGATGATGAAGACTTCGCTCTTCTCATGAGAAGGTTCAAGAAGTTCGTAAAGAAAGGCGGCTTTCACAAGAAGAACTTCAGCAAAGGTAAATCTAGAAAATCTAAGAGAGCATGCTATGAATGTGGCGAGGAAGTTCACTTTATTACAGAGTGTCCCAACACCAAGAAAAAGGATGAGAAGGAGTACAAGAAGGACAAGGGCAAGAACTACAAGAAGCAGGCCCATGTTGGACAAGAATGGGACTCCGACTCCGACTCTGACTCCGACTCTGAGAATGAAGGCATTGCAAGCCTGGCAATTGGTGTCACTGCCACTAACACTTCGCTGTTCGAAAGCTTGAGAGACGATGAGAAGACTCCACTCGTTTGCTTAATGGCAAAGGGGTCTAAGGTATCAAGGTCTAAACTTGACTCTAGTGATAGCAAAGATGATGGTAATGTAGCTAGTCTGCTTGATTTAATAAACATGCTTAAAGATCAAGAAAAAGAAATTGAGAGGCAAGAGGACACTCTTGAGAAGCAAGAAGACTTGCTCATTCTTGAGAAGAAGAGAAACCTTGAACTTGAGAATGTCCTAGCTCTTTAAAGGAAGAAAGTAGAGGAATTAACTAAGGCTTTGGTTGAAGTTAATGATGCTAGCAAAACCTTTAGGTTTACTCACAATGCACTTCAAGAGGATTATAATGTGTTGGAAAAACTCTATTCTTCTCTTAAAGTGCAAGTAACCAAAACTAAAGAGGAAGCATCTTCCTTGAAAGAAGCATCTTGCCCCCCTTCCATTGCTATATGTGACAGGTGCAAAGATGTGAAGATTGAGCAATTGATTGACAATGAAAAGGCTGTTGCTCAACTTTAAGAACAAGTCAAGAACCTCAATGCTCAAGCTGATCAAAACAAGATTACAATTGAGCAAGAAAAGGCGAAGTACGCTAGAGGGGCGTACATGAACACAAGATGCCCGAATGTCAAGGACGGCATTGGGTATGAGAAGGGTAAGAGCCACAATGCAAGAGAAATGAGAAATGGTAAGGAGTTTATGAAGTTCACCAAAGGTGAAAGCGACAAGATCAAGAGTGGAACTTCACCAAACCTCGCTCCCAAGACTACTAACCCTCTTCATTGTGCTAAGCTTTTTCATGATTTTGATGCTTTATATGTTCTAACCAAGAATGCCTTTGGTAGAGTAATTGCAAGATATGTAGGGCCACGCCACAAGAACACCAAGTCTTGTGTGTGGGTGCCAAAATCTCTTGTCACTAACGTGAAAGGACTCAAACAAATTTGGATACCTAAAAATAAGGTTTAAACTATTTTGTAGGACTACTCCGGCGAAAAAAGTTGGGTGATTGATAGTGGCTGCACTAATCATATGACCGGGGAGGAGAAGATGTTCTCTTCAATCAAGGAAGAAGAGGAAGAGGACAGCATCACGTTTGGAGATGACAAGCAAGGAAAGGTATTGGGTAACGGTAAAATTGCTATCTCAAAAGACCTCTCTATCAATAATGTTCTTTTGGTGAAATCGTTGAGCTACAATTTGCTATCCGTGTCACAATTATGTGATATGGGTTACAATTATTTGTTCATAAATGTTGATGTGACTGTCTATAGGAGAGGAAGTTCCTCTGTGGCATTCAAAGGCTACTTAAAGGAAAAACTTTATCTAGTAGATTTTTCTACTAATAAAGATGTACCGAATACGTGTCTTGCTACCAAGTCAGCTATGGGTTGGTTGTGGCATCGCCGCCTAGCCCATGTTGGCATGAGGATTCTCCATAAGCTCCAAAAGGGTGGTCACATCATCGGACTAACAGATGTTTGCTTTGAGAAAGACAAAATTTGCAGTGCTTGTCAAGCCGAGAAGCAAGTGGGAGCAAGCCATCCATTCAAGAACATCATGACGACAACAAGACCTCTAGAGATGCTGCACATGGACCTATTTGGACCCGTCTCTTACATTAGTATTGGTCGTAACAAATATGGTCTTGTTATTGTTGATGACTTTTCCCGTTTCACATGGGTATTCTTTTTGCATGACAAAGGTGAAACAAAGAATGTGCTCAAAACCTTCTTGAAGAGAGCTCAAAATGAGTGTGAAGTCAACATTAAGAAGATAAGGAGCGACAACGGCACTGAGTTTAAGAACACCCAAGTTGAAGAATACCTTGATGAGGAAGGGATCAAGCACGAGTTTTCAGCCCCCTACTCTCAACAACATGGGGTGGCTGAAAGGAAGAACCAGACGTTAATTGAGATGGCAAGGACAATGCTAGATGAGTACAAGACGTCCGATCACTTTTGGGCGGAAGCAGTCAACACCGCGTGTCATGCAAGCAACCGCTTGTATCTTCATCGACTATTGAAGAAAACCCCCTACGAGCTTCTCACCGGTAAAAAGCCCAACATCTCATACTTTCGTGTCTTTGGAAGCAAATGTTACATGCTAAACAAAAAACTCAAATCCTCTAAGTTTTCACCTAAAGTTGATGAAGGGTTCTTGCTTGGTTATGGGTCAAACGCTCACGCTTACCGTGTGTTCAACAAAACCACCGGTTGCGTTGAAATTTCACGAGACGTGACGTTTGATGAATCTAATGGCTCCCAAGAGGGACAAATTGTTAATGAGATCGTAGATGATGAAGAAGCTCCCGCGGTGGCAATTGGATGGATGACACTTGGTGAGATAAGGCCTCAAGAAATGCAAGAAGGATCTACTTCCACTACTTCCGTAGATAAAGACATGGAGAATGGTCAAACATCAAATGAAGAAGCATCAAATGATTCAAGTGGAGCTGAACGTGATCAAGAAGAAAGGCTTCCCATCCATGACCAACATGTCAAAGAATCAAGTGAAGAAACAAGACCTCAAGTACAACATCCACGGGTTCACCAAATTGTGCAAAGAGATCATCCCGTTGAGCAGATTCTTTGAGACATTGATAGAGGAGTAATCACTCGATCTCGTGTTGCTAAATTTTGTGAACATCATGCTTTTGTCTCTTGTCTTGTGCCTCTTAGGGTTGAAGAAGCACTAAACGACTCAGATTGGATCATGGCCATGCAAGAAGAGCTCAACAACTTCACGAGAAATGAAGTATGGACGCTTGTGGAAAGACCCAAGCAAAACATTGTAAGAACCAAATGGGTCTTTTGGAACAAGCAAAATGAAGATGGCGTGGTCGTGAGAAACAAAGTAAGATTGGTGGCAAAAGGATACTCTCAAGTCGAAGGTTTGGATTTCGATGAAACTTATGCCCCCGTTGCTAGACTTGAGTCAATTCGCATATTACTTGCTTTTGCTACTCACCATGGCTTCAAGCTGTTTCAAATGGATGTCAAAAGTGCCTTCCTTAATGGTCCAATTAAGGAAGAGGTATATGTAGAGCAACCCCCAGGTTTTGAAGACAAGAAGTACACCAATCACGTGTACAAACTACACAAGGCGCTTTATGGACTGAAGCAAGCACTGAGAGTTTGGTATGAATGCTTGAGAGACTTTCTCATCAAGCAAGGCTTCAAAATAGGGAAGGCCGACTCTACTCTCTTCACTAAGAAAGTGCATAATGATATATTTGTGCCAAATATATGTCGATGACATTATATTTAGTTCTACTAATAAATCTCTTTGTGATGAGTTTAGCAAGCTAATGACCAAGCGTTTCGAGATGTCTATGATGGGAGAATTTACCTTCTTCTTAGGTTTTCAAGTAAAGCAATTGAAGGAAGGGACTTTCATTTGTCAAGCCAAGTACACTCAAGACATGATCAATAAGTTTGACATGACAAATGCAAAGACAATGAAGACTCCCATGCCTACCAATGGGCACCTTGATCTCAACAAGAAGGACAAGTCGGTGGATCAAAAGGTATATTGCTCCTTGATTGGATCTCTTCTTTATTTATGTGCATCTAGGCCCGATATCATGCTTAGTGTGTGTAAGTGTGCAAGGTTTCAAGCCGATCTGAAGGAATGCCACTTAGTGGCCGTGAAGAGAATTTTGAGATATCTAGTTCACACACCAAACCTAGGTCTATGGTACCCCAAAGGCTCAAACTTCAACCTAATAGGGTACTCCGATGCCGATTATGCTGGATGTAAAGTTGACTGAAAGAGTACTTCAGGGACTTGCCAGTTCTTGGGAAGATCTCTTGTGTCTTGGTCATCTAAAAAACAAAATTCTGTTGCCCTTTCCATAGCCGAAGCGGAGTATGTTGCAGCAGGTAGTTGTTATGCTCAACTCCTATGGATGCGACAAACTCTAAAGGATTATGGTTACACTTTGAATTGTATTCCACTCCTATGTGACAATGAGAGTGCCATAAAACTTGCCTACAATCCATGTGAGCACTCCCGCACCAAACACATAGATATCCGGCACTACTTTCTAAGAGATCACTCAATAAAAGGAGACATAGAAATTTCTCATGTGTCCACTCAAAAGCAATTGGTCGATATATTCACCAAAGCTCTAGATGAGATACACTTTTGTGAACTTAAGAGTGAGCTAAATATCCTTGATTCTCAGAACGTAGCTTGAAATGTTGCACATATGTAATGCTTTCAGTTTGGTCTGAAAAACAAACTGTGTTGTCAAAAATATTGCTTGTTTTAATTTCAAAATTCCAAATGTTTTGACAAATTTCATTATGAAGATGTAATCATAGTTATGTGTTGTTTTGTTGTTGATTACATTTTGCATAATGAATTTTTTTAAAAAAAATTGTCCAAAGTTCACCATTCTAAATTTTCAGATCCAAGATTTCTTGATTGAAGACCACAAATTTCGAACTAATCCGCAATCCCGGACTAGTCCGCCAGCGGACAAGTCCGCAGACCTAGACACATCTGGAATTCGGGGTCTCTTTAAATAGCCCCACCTTCTTCCCAGAACCACCATTCCACTTTCTCTCCACGCAAAACCCTAGTTCGTGGCTCCTGTGGTGATCCGGTATTCCGTCCGGTGAAAAGTGAATCCACTCCATGAGAAAGCTTCTCCACCCCCCGACTAGTCCGAAACCCCACAAGTCCGCTCCTTTTTTTTCGTCAAGATTTGAAGGTAATCTCTTCTCTAGGGTTTGAGTTTGAAATGTGGTTGGTCCCGTTGATAACATTCAAATCCCTTCCATGAGGTCACTCCTAGGATGCTATAGATGCTTTGTATGCAATATGGCTAGGAGTTGTGGTCGGATCCAAAAGTTGCGAAATTCTTGTTCTTGGCGTCTCTGTTGGCTTCCGGACGAGCCGGACTAATCCGTCAGTGGACTAGTCTGCAAGTATGGACAAGTCCACTACCAGCAGACAAGCCTTGATAAAAACTTCACCTTTGGCATGATACATCCTCACATTCCACTCTAATCTACTGCTTTGCACTATGGTCAGAATGGATGATACAAGATCATCAAGGGGCAGCAGGAAAGTTGTAGCCAAACGCCACAAGGTAACTCTTCCCGTTGTTGATCGGGATGATGATATACAAGCGGAACCAACAGAGATCAACATGGTTATGACGCAACCGTTAGATCATGAAAGGGGCAGAAGTGGAACCAATTATATGCACAATTCATCTGCAGCAGTATGAGGAGGAGAGAAAATTGCTATGATCAGACGAAGGAGTCCATTAACAGCAGGTTTTGGAGTTTCTTCCATGCAAACTATTACAACTCTGTTTACATGTAGCTGAAGAACCCTGTGATTGTGATGCAATGGATTGATTGGGAATATATGGCAAAGAAGAAGAGTGCTATCTTTGATGAGTTAATTGATGCTTGCACTTTTCATGGAATCAAAGATCTCCTGAGGTTCAAGTATGACTGGAACAAAGCTGTTATCACCCAGTTCTATGCTACATTGTTCTACAACCCAAAAGGAGAGGCTAGAATCTCTTAGATGACAGGTTCAGAAAGGTATTCAATGTCTTTCAGAAGGTTTGCCAACATCATCAAGCTGCACAGTGGGTTCAACATTGATATTCGGATTCATGATCAGCCGGTGCTTGAGACTACGGAGATAAATTTCATGTATGAGCCTTCCTCCCGCTTCTATCCTCCGAACACCACTGGTTTCCGTCCGCTCTATAAGGTGATGCATCGAATTCTTAGGAAGACTTTGGCTCCTAGAGAGGGAGATGCATCTTACCTTCATGGACACGGACGGAACCTTCTAAAGTGGCTGACGGAGCAAGAGAAGTTCAACACGTTTGACTTCCTCCTTTCTGAAATTCTCGACATTGCACAAAGACCGAATAGGGCGTGTGCTTACGCACCCTATATCATGTGCATGATCGAGAAGGTCACAAAAAGGGAGTTCGTGAAGGAGGAAAAGCACAAGAGACTCCAACCTCAAGTGCCAGCTGCATCTACAAGTGAACCACCTCCACCTCGTTCAGTTCCCAAAAGAGCTTCAGCTAGTCAGTCATCTTCTTCATCTCGTGGCCGTGGCGGTCTATTCAAGATCCTGAAGGGTTTCTTTTCTATTTGCAAGAAGATGGATGCCCGTGCCCACGAGGAAAGAGTAGCAAGGAAGAGGCACACCAAGGCTGCAAAGGAATGGCACCGTCAACAGGGATCCAATCGTTCTCCGAACAGCTCTGACGCCGAGGAGTATCAACCTTTGCCAGATCCATTTGAAGAACTCACTGCCGATGAGCTTGCTTACTTTGGTCAGGGCACTGGTGATGATTCTGAGGGGACTCAGAGTGAAGATGATGATGGTGCTAGTGATGAGTAGTAGTGCTGCTCTCTATCTCTCACTTCTCTTCTTTTTGGTGTCTTGATGCCAAAGGAAGCTCCTCTACCTATCCTATCCTTTATCTATCGTTGGCGTGAACCATTTGGATTTGTTTGTTTTTTTAACTTTGTTTGTAATATTTCGTACCTCTTTGCTTGATTGTGATAATGTGATGTGAATTTATTGCTTTATCTCTATTGCATCTTGCTACAAGTTAATGCTTATATGAGCTTCCATTATTGTCTTAGTATGTGTTGATGTGCTTGGCTTTAGGGGGAGCATATATAAAATTTTTTTGTAGCTTCTCATTGGTTGTCATCAATTCACCCAAAAAGGGAGAGATTGAAAGTGCATCTAGGATCCCTATGGATTTTGGAATGAATTGTGACAAACAATGGAAGTTTTTAATCTCTCTTTGTGAGTATGTGTGTAGGGGTGAATCTTATTGAAGATTATCTAGACCCTCCAAAAAGAAAGAAGAAGTGTTGGTTCTATGGCTCCTCGTTCTTTTACTTGTTATTCTTTTGAGTCATAGGACCGCTGTACTATAAAGAGGGGTCTCTGCATCTCCAGTAAAGAATTGGTTAGGTGCTCAAAACTCTAATCTGTCAAACCACTCTTATTTTTCTCATTGACAACGGACTTATCTGGTCAAACGGACTTGTCCGCCCTGGACTAGTCCGCCCAAGTGCCGGACTCCAGAGAGGGAGCACGCAGCAACTTCGGACTTGTCCGGAACGGACATGTCTGGATTTGTTGCGGACACCAGAGAGTATTCCACGGACTTGTCCGGTCCTCCGGACTAGTCCGCCACGGACTAATCCGCCCGATTTCCGGAATCCAGAGAGATGACTAGCCGACCGTTGCATACTTTCTAGACTATTCCGCTAGGCAGAGTTTTGGAAAGTTTTCTTTGATTGATCTATATAATCCCCCCTTCCCCCACTTGTTAGGGTAACCAAAAACGCAATCCTTTTAACCCTCTTGCGCCCTAGAGCTCCAGAGATCCATTTTCTCCTCCTCCTTCCACGACCTCCACTCAAACCCTAGGGTTTTGATTGAAGGAAGAAGGAGATCTTGAGTCCTCATCGTTCTTGAGCACTTGATCCGTTCTTTGCAAGTTTTGCAGGGCTTATTACTCTTCGAGACTTGTCTCCTAGACGGCTAGATGTCGCTCAGAATCCATCGATCTCTTGTGGTGAGATCCGGGAGGTTTGAATCACCCCTTTTTTGATTATAGTTAAGAACCAAGGTGATCTGTGGTCGCTTGGAGAGGTTAAAGGTTGAGCGAAACCCGATCCTTTGTGGATCCCTCAACGAAGACGTAGGCTACTTTGTGGAGCCGAACTTCGGTAAAAACTGCTGTGTCTTGTCTTCGTGTTCTTTATTGTATTCCTGCTGCGATTAGCGGACTTATCCGCACGACCGGACTTGTCCGCTAACGGACAAGTCCGCTACTCCGGACTAGTCCACTCTCTTTAAATCTGATAAATTTGCTTTAAGTGTCAAATTTTCAGGTTGTTGCCTATTCACCCCACCTCTAGGCAACCTTCAATTATTGCCTCATAAAATGGTGACAATCTATCATTTTTTGGCAGATGGTGTTTTCATCAACAGACATTGGTTTTTATTCTTTGCATCTGCCAAAATCTTTTTACCAATATGAAACATATCCACCCAGAAAATACAGATATAGTATTTCTAAGAATAAAATTATTTAATAATTAAGTTAAACTATTACACCTTAGGAAGTGCTAGATCACCTCGTCTATCGAGATCTACTTAAATGGATGGTCCATAGTTATTTTAGGAGTATTGTAAAAGTGGCGTTGTCAGTTTGCAACCAATGGGTCAGTGTTAATGAAGAGCCACACATTTCTTGTTGTCCATAAACACCAGGCCATGAGAACATTAATTTCCATGTAAAATTGAACTTTGAGGTTCCTCTTAAAGCATTTTTATGCTTACGATGGCTGGTACAATTCCTGTTTCTGTGTATATTCTATAATTGCTGCCCAAAAATTTGTAGCAAATTAGCAGTATTCTCCTCTCTGCCTGATACATATTTCACAGGAGGTAAGTAAATAACCTGATTGATAAGGACAGTATGCTCATTGGAATCAACATAGCTGAATAAGCTGTCTCTGTACAAAATCTTTTGTAAGCTCTTGTACAAAATCACACGATAGCTGCCATTTTGTTTAGGTCCTAAAATCTAAATTATGTCACAATTCAAAACATGTGACACTCGTGAGAAAAAAAGTGACGACACCCATTGCTTTACCATTTTTTTCACATCAATTTATGATTACACTCATTTTTCGTTATTACACTGAGGATACTAAATGTCACGAAACCTTCAGGCCCCCTTTGAAATGCAGGAATTTCATAGGGAATCAGGTCAATTTCACAAGGAAAACATAGGAAATAGGAAAAATCCCTGCATTCCAAAGGTGGCCTCAATGTTGATGATTGTACATGTGCCACATAGGACAGAAAGCATCAGAAAATTTTTTACCGTGTGGCAATAGCATATGCACATATAATTTGGTGTGTTGATAAATAAGAGTTGTCAAACGGGTCTCTTGTTCTCTCTCCATCCTAAAATGAATTTATTCTGGGTTTGGGCTAACCTAGCTACCTTTTATTAATGATTTCTATAGATCTGTTCAATTTAGTAATGTAAGACTTTTGTACGTTTAGATTGATCATGAGAAATATATTTATAATATATAATTTTCCTTTGGTTAAAGTTGAATGAATTTATAAATCATTTGTCAAATCAAGTTTAACTAGATCCAGAAATAAAGTCTTTATGCTATAGATCTGGTACTTGTTTCAGGTCATCATTTCCTCTATAGCACATCGCTTTATCATCATTAATGCAAATCCTTATGTTATTACCTTGAAAATACAAAGTGCCTAGTCTTTGTTTCTTGTACTAACTTGTACTCCCTCCGTCCTGTTCTAAGTGTCGTTTTTTAACTTTTAGATATCATTTTTGATCATTTGTTTTATTCAAATACTTAATACAAATATAAATAAATAATTCACACTTAAAGTATTTCTACTAACAAATTTACAGCAACATAAACAATATTTTTGTAAAAAATTTAAATAAGACGAATGATCAGATGTGATTTGTAAAAGTTTAGAAAGCAACACTTAGAATGGGATGGAGAGAGTACATAAGGACCATGGGATTAACATCATCGGGAAGTTGATTCATCTCTCTTCCTTACTTAGACATAAGGTGCCACGGTGTCTTTGTCTAAATTGAAGGTATCAGGGCATATAATAGCTTATTCAATGTTTGGATCAAAATTAGTGAAAGCGAGAAAAATATTAAAGTATAGAACTCTTGAAGTAACCAGGTGAGGGCATTAGCGAATATGAATGATAAAGGGCGCGGGCCTGAGACACCTAGACAGGGGTGCGTGGGTGCATATGGGTCGGTTTGGTTGTTGGCTATATAGATAGTTTGGTCTACGTGCATGATACCACTGCCATGTGTGTACGTACATACAATACATATATCCGTTACATTCATCCCTTAGCGGGCATTCACCATCGGAGCCGATCAATGGTTACAGAGCGTAATTGCTACTGTAAATTTACAATAATCACAGTGAAAACTGTTTGTAATGGATATTTTATTGTTTACAGGTGCCTGTTTATTACTGTAACACTAAATCTGGTCCACTGGTTCCTCATCCTACGGTTCTGACGCGCAACATATGCAACGTTTAAGGTAGCAGGGGGCAAAGTTAACGGATCCAGCCGTGCCCGCCTCACACCAGATGCTGGCTAAGGGCCTCCAAATTGATGCGATGCGTCACGGCACGGGGTGGACAGCCCTAGTGAAATGTGAATCCATGGCGGTCACCAGGTTGGGGAGCCCGGCCACCAGCTGGAGCCAAGAGTACGCCACTGCACTCACTTAGGCCTGGAGCATTGGTGGAGCCAGGCATCAGCCAGCCAGCGCGGCGCCCCCACCCCCACCCCCCCACCCTGGCCCATGATTTTTTTAAGAGCAGATCATCTCAGTACAGCAAGCATCCATACGCAGGCCAAGCAATACGCCAGAACCGTGCACTGCTAGCTAGTACTAAAGCCTCCTTGCATGATTCTCGTGCTAAATCATTTTGTTGTGCAGGCTATTAGAAGTGATGACCTTAAAAGAATTTCAAGCTTAGCTGTAGTATGTCAATTTCTTGTTTACACTTGATGCAATAGAGTTTTTCACTTCGCTGATAAGTTACTTCTGGCGTGAGGATCGCCCAATCTCTCTGTCGTGTGAGGACCACCACCTATTGGCCCACATGGCAGTGATTTCCTGCCCTCTGCAGCATGGTAGAGGATCCACCTCCATTGCTTCTATTGCTCATGACTCTTCCAGTTTAAAATGCTGCAATGGAGCGTGCCTTTTACTAGCTTGAAGATTATAAAGTCAAGGATACACAATACTTCTAGGATGGAAGATGTCTTCCTTGCAAATAGTTATGAATGTATAATTGATGATTTTAATGATGTGAAGAATAGAAAACTAGACTTCTTAAGTGTATATTTTTCAAAGGGCTTGTATTTTATTTTTGCTATATACAGCTAATTGTATATTTTCATCGCTTATACATTTATCAAATTGTATATCCTCAGCCACACAAATATCCAAGCAATCAAATAGTAGCACGAAACATAGATGTCCCTTCCAATCTACTAGTCAACATGGACCAACTTCATTCCTTAATATATGAACAGGATGGTACTATATTCCGACCGATGCACATTTGCCTAATCGGCCCTGCTTGCCTAAGGATGCCGGAAGCGAGGCCTGTGAGCCCCTCCTCCGTCATGGTGAGGCCGACGTGGATGAGGCCCTTTTTGATTGCCTCCTTGACCGCTCCATCAGCACAAGCGCGGTGGGCACTCCTATATGGGACTAGCTGATTCCATGTTAATTACATGCTAGTAGGCTCCTCTGCGCAAGAAATTGTGCCTTTTGCGATTGCCAAGGAATACAATCTTCACGCCACCATTCTTTGCCACTGGGTAATTAAGCCAAACAGCCACAACCCCATCATCCTTGAAATATATCACGTCGAATATTCACAACATTTTTCAGGGTTATCTTTGGCATGCTAATCGCTGTTCCCATCGCCTTGGTCTACTACATAATCCTTGGACTGCTATGACAAGTATCGAGCCACGGCTTGCACACATGGCGCGCAGATCCGCTGATGCGGAGCTGCAGCTTGATGCTGAAGTGCATGAGCTTCATACTTGTGATTGTAAGTCCATAACTTGATACTAGGAGCTATATACTCTAATTTTATTTTGTTGCTTTTGGTTAGGGCAAGTGTATACTCAACCAATGTAAACAATATAAAACTAGAGCGAGTAGTAAGTAATTGAGGGATAGCATTGTAGCAGCTGACTCGGTATGCCTTTGATCTGCAGATCACACATAGAGCCCATGGAGCTTCATGGCCCACATCAGTGGAGTCACTACAATAACTTAGCTTCGAAGCGAAGGTTCTTGACAAACAGCAAATTAAAGTTGAATCCAATATTGAATGTGTTGTGGGGAGTGAAGCTTTTTGTCCAAACAAATGCCAACTCTTCTGTATCCTTCCGATCTGATTCTTGCAATGAAGACCTGAAAGTTACGAGTATTTCATATTTATCAAGGAACACATTGCCACAAGGCATGCATGGCTTACTACACACAAAGTGCTCTATCTACATGCCACTCATTTCTTCATATACCGACTTGGTAATGTGCCATATCCTTGGATATGTGTCTGTCACACGTACTTGAAGTGCCTGAAACTTGTGTGATGGCAATTGGCGGCATAATCCACATCACACTGATTCATAATTTCCCAGCAGTGTGTGAGTATAACAAACTCATCACATGTTCATTCAAAATAAAAGCATCAGGCATAATATGGAACAACACAATCTATATAATTAATAATAAGTTTGAAATAACATATAACTGATCAACGACAAAGCTGAAGATAATCGACACTGCTGAGCTAGATATACATGCTCGACACTACAAAAGATAGACATGATCTTTCGGCTCCACAGACTGGCGAAAGACCATAGACACCACTGGTACATAATGACAAGTCTTCACTCCTCACCAAATTGAATATACTCCCTAAACATCAATTATTGGAGTAACCGGAAGATGGAGGCAACAGTAGAGCGTTAGCAGCAATGGGCTGTCACACCCCAAAATTGACCCCTAATTAAATTCGAAAACTTAAATTGTCACTAACAAAGATCCTAACATTTTTGTCTCTCTTTTATCCTTTTTCAAAGTACAAAATTTTGTTTCGTAATTCAAACTGTATAAATTGGAGATTTCTTAAAATATTAAAATTTGATCGTGTGACAAGTGACTGTTCTTTTCTTTTTCTTCTTTGTCGTTCGTTTTCTCGTGTTCCATCTAAATTCCAAAATTCACCCAACTCCTTGAATTCTAAATCCATTCAATTCTTTTGAAACATGTTTGACCTCGGTCAAATATATCTCTTTTAAACAGTTATTTGTTCTCCGAATTTTTTTTGAACAAAATCGAAATCGAATTCGGAGATGAGCCCAAAAGAAGAATTGTTCATCCAAAAATATTCTACCGCCCCACAAAATCTTAAACCTATCTGAGCTCCAGAAGTTGGCTTTTCAAGCAAAACAGACAATTTTAGAAAAATAATCCGTTCTTTTCCTCGGACAGCTTTAATTAACGATTAACCATCTTTGAAATTCAGTAACTTCTTGATTCCTTTGAAAAACGCATCTCGGACAATTTATATTGTAGAACACCAGATATACCAATATCATTTTTTTGCATTTTAGGAGCCCACCCCAACAGCCAAATATTAAACAAATGAGTAAAGCTTCTAGGTGGAGGAATGTTAAAAGCGAAAAACACTATGTCCATATGAACTTAGCAAGATGGAAATCAAAGAAGAGATGTTCTATGCTTTCATCTATTGAACAAAAACATTCTCTATGAAGGTACCACAGAAAAATTTTAATTTTAAGTGGTATTTTCAATTTCCAAATGACCATGTTATTCACTAAAACACCATCATTAATAATATGTCTATACATGGACTGCACCGAGAAGGCTCCTAAGGCATGCAAATCCCATTGGAAATGATATTTATCCTCATTTAGGGTCACTAGAGCAATAGTTGCCACTAGGAGATGCCAACTGTCTAAATTTGCACCAACTAGAGCCCTTCTGAAAGAAATATTAAGAGGTACAGTGCTCAAAACCATTGCTACAGTAGTGTTCTTCCTTCTGGTTATTTGATATAAGGCATGGAACTTTTCTTTAAAGTAAAATTTCCAACCAATTTGTATTCCCAGAACCTAACTTGATTCCCATCCCCAAGTTGGAAGGAACCTAAGCTTAGAAATTTATCTTCTACCTTCATTAGACCTGCCCAAAAATGTGAATCACCAGATTTTCGTTGTACTTGTCCAATTGTTTTATCCTGCAAGTACTTATTACGAATAAGTTATTGTCACATCAATACATGGATCATCAACATCATATGAGAATGTAGAAACATCATCCTCATAAAAAATTTCACTATCCGGCTCAAACTCAAGGTCAGAATCAAACTCAAAGTCAGATGATGTTGCCAAGTCAGTGTCATAGCTACTATCACTTAGAGCTCTAAGTGATTCAGTGTTAGAGTCTCCACCCTCCGCATCATCATGTGCAACTGTTTTTAAAATTTTTTTTTTCTACAACAACACTCTTGGCTTTTTTAGCTCTCTCATTTGTGTTTGTGGTGGCCTCATTTGCGGAGATTGTCCACTCTTGTGTGGGCTGGGATGGATCAGCAGGAGAATCTATATTTAGTGGAGGAGTACTTGGTGTTTTTAGCATTCTCTTCCTCACTTTGGAATGGCATCGACGTTTTGTTGGAGAAAATTGCAAGGGTTCACTAAAATCTTTTATTTCGGCATGAATATAGACAACCTTACTGTCAAGATTAAGCTCAATCCACTCTAGAAGTTTTTCATCAGTTTTAATCTCAAACGCAACATCTCCTACAAAATTACACAAGGTATAAACTGCTTGGAACCCATATGCAGTGGATGCTAATGTAGTCGATCAATTTCAGCAGATCGCAGCTATGCATCAACAATGAATGGCAGCAAAGTCGTTCTTTGACGTCATTGCTTTGGTTCCCCATCCGGAAAAGCGAAATAGGAAGCAAATTTAACGGTAATCTGTAAATCACTGTGATGGGACCTACAAATCATAACACAACTTATGCAAATTCAGAAATAATTACCAATGTTCTACAACATGAACCTAAGTAATTAACAGACCCAAGCAAACAAAGTATAATCTGAAACAATTTATTTTCCATTAACCTTGTGCATTTTTGGTTCAGCTCCATTGAACACTTATCTGGGAAGACCATTCACTGTCGCACGCTGCCGCTCACGCCTTCCGCCTGGTCGTCCGCGCACTTGGCCGCCACCCGCGCCTGCCTGCCTGACGAGCGCAGCAGCGGCCGCCCTCCCACGCGCAGCAGCAGCTGCCTGGCCACCCGCATGTTCTCACCCAGTCCAGCATGCAGCCGCGCCCGCGCGAGCTCGCCCCGCCGCCCACGCCTGCTCTCGCCCGGCCAGCAGCTCCCGCCGCACGCCACCTGCCGCCTATTAGGATTGGGGATTTCGAATGCTACTGTGTTCGTTTGGGAGCTAAAAGGTGCTATGGGTATTTTAGTCCTTTGTTATTTTTCTAATCATTTATTTTTTAAAAAAAATAATAAACGCAGGAGTTAACTGGCGGAGGCCTCATTTTTGAAAAGTAAGGGTGAATTCACAAGGTCTAAAAAATAGGGGTTAAATCACAATTAGACTGCAGATTTAGGGTAAAGACACAATTATCCCTAAAATTAAAATTTTTCCGTTGTACCTATGTCGTGTTATTGTGTTAACCAAAGATATTGTAAAGATAAGGAATTGGCAAGGCAGCAAAAGTTGTTGTTTTTGTTGACATGATGAAAGCATTAAACATTTTTTTTTTGGCTGTCATCTTGCTAACTTCATATGGAGAATAGTGCATGTTGGCCTTAATTAATTTATAGCCCCCAAGGAGTTTTACACCTATCTTTTACAGTTGGCTTGTCGGTTGTGGAAAAAAGACTAGAAATAACATTCTGATAGGTACATCTGCATTATGTTGGGCTACATGGTTGAGTAGAAATGAGATTGTTTTTGATAAAGTTCCACACAAAACATACTGGCTTCGCTTTTGGTCGTGGTCGCAACTTCAACCGAATGAAGATATGATAAGAAGATGATTCAAGATGTTTGCCGCAATCTAGAGAAGGGCGTCACACATCCCTTCGCCAACTTTGGATGGAATTCGAGATATATAATTACTTCTTAATTTACTTGTTCAGATTAATGAACTTTATTTCTTGTTCCTATGGGAGTGGCAGACGTAAGAGCTGCTCATTTGTAACAAAAGGCTGTAATCTCCTTGGAGACTAAGGCCGGAACTATTTTTCCATTATCTAAAAAAAGAAAATATCTCTGACGGTGACAGCTATCTGGAACGCGCGTGCTCGTGCTCGTGCTCGTGCTGCATGCTATTGCGTTCTGGAACAACTCTTTCCCTGGACTAGAAATGGTCTGTCCGAGTTTGATTTAGGAACGTGCGGGGAACTTGTTTGCGTACTCTAAATAGCCAACCACTCCACATTAGCACGTGTAAACGCACAGGTTGATGGTAGAAATGCTGGCTAGTCAAAATACCGAGGTCGATCGATATCGCTCCCGCGCCCTGCTAAGTGGTATAAATACCCCCAATCTCCCCACATCTCATGCATCGATCGACAACAACGTGCGAGTCCACTATTTGCTCGAGCTTCCTAGCTACTCCTAACTAAGTTGAATAGCCGGCAATTACTGCAATGAAGCGCTGCTCATTCAAGTTCGCGTGGGTAGCTCTGGCGTTCGCCATGGCGGTCGCCGTCCCGCCGTGCGCGGCGCAGAACTCTCCGCAGGACTTCGTCGACCTCCACAACGCGGCCCGCGCGGACGTCGGCGTTGGCCCGGTGTCATGGGACGACAAAGTCGCCGCCTACTCGCAGAACTACGCGGCGCAGCGCCAGGGTGACTGCGCGCGGACGCACTCCCAAGGAAGCCCTTACGGCGAGAACATCGCCGCGGGCCCTGCCGGCGCCGCCCTCTCGGCGGCCCAGGCCGTCGGGATGTGGGTTAGGGAGAAGCAGTTCTATCACCGCGACACCAACTCCTGCTCGGCGCCGGAGGGGTGTGGCCACTACAAGCAGGTGGTGTGGCGCGACTCCACCGCCATCGGGTGCGCCCGCGTCGGCTGCAACGACGGTGGCGTCTTCGTCATCTGCAGCTACAGCCCTCCGGGGAACTACCCCAATCAGCTGCCTTACTAGCTAGATCAACGAGCACGGTTCTACCGAGAGTTCCGTACTTCCGTTTACTGGTACTAGATAAAATAAACGGGCCCGGTTCTACCGAGAGTTCCAATTAATACGTACGTCCTGGTTTTATGAATACACACAACGTACTCATATACTGCACGGAATAAACGGTCACCTGTTATGGAGAACACCGATAAATTAATAATATACGACAGTAAAGTGATGTGATTTGTGGTACCCATTTTTGTTCTTACTCGAAGCATTGCTCTTGAAAATAATTTATATGGTCAGATATGCATTGTCTCGTTTGCCTTTTTAGGCCTTGT